>JAWMAR010001969.1:0-181505 GCA_036785375.1 Leucoraja ocellata
ATCTTAGTACTTAATAGCTATTTTCCAATTCATTACATAATTAGTAAAGCCACTTAAGAACAATAAGAGATATCAATAAAACAAGCATTTATGTGGAGAGGCTGCTGTTTTTGCAAAATTTAAAACATGGGAGGAACTGAAGGGAATCCAAATTAGTCAGGAAATGGTGTTAGGTAAACTGTGGGGACTGAAGGCAGATAAATCCCTAGGGCCTGATGGTCTGCATCCCAGAGTACTCCAAGAGGTGGCCCTAGAAATCGTGGATGCATTGGTGATCATTTTCCAATGTTCTCTCGTCTCTGGATCAGTTCCTGTGGACTGTAGCCAATGTAACCCCACTTTTTAAGAAAGGAGGGAGAGAGAAAATGGGGAATTATAGACCAGTTAGGCTTACATCGGTAGTGGGGAAGATGCTTGAGTCGATTATTAAAGATGTTAGGGCAGCTCATTTGGAAAGCAGTGGCAGGATTGATCAAAGTCAGCATGGATTTATGATGGGGGAAATCATGCTTGTGACTAATCTCTGGGATCTTTTGAGGATGTAACAAGTAGAATGGATAAGGTGGAGCCAGTCAATTTGGTGTATCTGGACTTAAAAAAACCTTTGACAAGGTCCCACACAAGAGATTACAGTGCAAAATTGAACCACATGGTATTGGAGGTAGGGTATTGACATGGATGGAGAACTGTTTGGCAGACAGGAAACAAAGAGTAGGAATTAATGACAGGCAATGACTAGTGGGGTGCCGCAAAGCTCGTTGCTGGGACCCCAGTTATTTACAATATATATTAATGATTTAGATGAGGGAATTAAATGTGAGATCTCCATGTTTGCAGATGACATAAAGCTGGGGGGCAGTGTGAGCTGTGATGAGGATGCTATGAGGCTATGATGGATAGGTTGGGCGAGTGGGCAGATGCAGTATAATGTGGATAAATGTGAGGTTATCCACTCCGGTGACAAGAACAGGAAGGCAGATTATTATCCGAATGGTGTCAGATTAGGAAAAGGGGAGGTGCAATGAGACTTGGGTATGCTTGTACATCAGCCACTGAAAGTAAGCATGCATGTACCGCAGTCAGTGAAGAAACCTAATAGCATGTTGGCTTTCATTGCGAGAGGATTTGCCTTTAGCAGCAAGGAGGTCCTACTGCATTTGTACAGGCCCTTGGTGAGACTGGAGTATTGTGTGCGATTTTGGACTCCTAATTTGAGGTAGGACATTATTGCTATTGAGGGAGTGCAGCGTAGGTTCACCAGGTTGATTCCTGGGATGGTGGGACTAACATATGATGAAAGAATGGGTCGACTGGGCATGTATTCACTGGAATTTAGAAGGATGAAAGGAGATCTAATGGAAACATATAAAACTCTTAGAGGATTAGACAGGCAAGATGCAGGAAAAATGTACCCAATGTTAGGAGAGTCCAGAACCAGGGATCACAGTTTAATAATAATTGTTAGGCTGTTTAAGACTGAGATGAGGAAAAACGTCTTCACCCAGAGAGTTGTGAATCTGTGGAATTCTCTACCACAGAAGCAGTGGAGGCCAATTCAATGGATGTTTTCAAGAGGGAGTTAGATTTAGCTCTTTGGGCTGAAGGAATCAAAGGATATGAGGAAAAAGCAGGAATGGGGAACTGATTTTAGATGATCAGCCATAATCCTATTGAATTACGGTGCTAACATAAAGGGCCGAATCGTGTACTCCGTCACTTATTTTTCTATGTTCTATGTTTTCTATGTTCTACAAATGACCTGAACTTTGAACAAATTCTCAAATTTGTTTTTTGTTTTGTCCAGCAATGGACTCTGGGAAATTGGACGGTTTCGAGAGCAATTCAATGTCCCCAAATGCTGCTCAGCCAAGCAAATGGAAGCAAAAAGAGAAGGCAGATTCGCCGTTACACTGTGACAGTCCACAAGAAGAGACTACTGGTCTTCAGTCAGAAACACCACAAACATCAGTGGAGACAAAGAATACACTCAAACTGATTGAAATTAATTCATATTGTAACTGGGAATCAGAACGTTCCAATATTCTTGGAGTTCTTGCTCAATATACTGCCAATAAGAGACCTTTGGAGAAAATAAGAATTGGAAATTTCCTTGTTGAAATTGTGTCAAATATGGAAAAAGTCAAGATCCTTCACCTGGAAGTGTGCTGATTTCTAGCTCCGTGGTAAAGATTCCCAGTCCAGTGAAAAAGAGGGAAATGGCAAATACTCAGGTTGCAATATGTCTGTTCCAACCACCTCCCAATCTCCTGGAATCCAGCTGACTGAAACACCACCAATTGCACCAAAAGAAACGTTACCAAGATGTGCCAAATGTACAGTGCAGGAAAAGGAGGTAAGCACATTTCACTTTAGCTCAATTGTAGCTGGCAAGCAAAAGCCTGCCTTTGACACAACAACATCGGAAAAGTGGTATGATCCAGGTATTTGCAAGGGGAAGGGAGCGTAAAGAAGTGTTCAACTAAATAGAAGTAAATTAGTTTCTTGGTTGAGAAGTTTTGTTTCTTACATGGGTAGTGGACGTTGCCAATATCAGCATCTTATTTTCAACCTTAATGCCCTTGAGAAGATGATGATATGTAGTGGTCTCAAACCAGATTTGCATTCAAGTAAAATTGTATACCACTTCAAGTTAAATGTTGATATTTTATTTAATTTTGCTTTTTTTTTCACTTATAATGGGGACACTGATAGAAATTTATCTGTGATTATCTGAGGATTGTCTTAAGATTTTATTTTTGTGTTCTCCATTATCTGTTTTGATTAGTTCACTGGAAATGCCAATGGTGATACGAAGCTGACACGAGGACAGGTTGGAGCTCCTCATCCAGTGAATTGGATGATAGGTAACCGTAAAAAGAAAAAGCGTAAAAAGAAAAGGAAAATAGTTGAACCATTCAAGACGTCCTCCTCCAGTACGGTTGCATCATCTGCCTCTGCTCATTTACCTTCTAAACATCTGACAACTTGTTCCACATCCTCTGGCAATGAAGTTTTAAGAGATATCAATGATGCCACTCCTGTTAACCAGGCCAAAGGTATGAAGGTTAGCTGAAGGTTAGGCCAGCGATGTTGTTTACAGCAGTGAGCTGATGTGATGATCAGTGAAAGGACTCTGAAGATTTTCTTGAGACGTTTATGAAAATCATCTTCCCGCTGGGCCTCAATTTCATTGCTTGAAAGTTAATATATTTGGATCTTTGATGTTCATAGGTCACCTTTATGGTTGTGATACTCACTAATCAAACTTCAGTGAAGTTTAGCAATGTTGTGGGAGATAAATGGGAGAGAAATGTAAAGCCGTTCATAGTGAATAGGCATTTTAATATTCTTTCATTAACATTCCACGGCTTTTTAAATGAATAACTGATCACATCCTGATTATACTTTTAATGTTTCTGTATCTTTTCTCCTTGCAGAGGATTATACTTCTAACAAGTACACTCATCCTGTAATAAATAAAGTTGGAGGTATGTGGGAAACAAAATCATCTTTCAGTACATTGGAGCCAGTGCTTAGCAGGCAGCAGCTTGATACTCCATTATCGACAGTCAGCACTAATGTGTCGGCAGGTATTTCACCATTAACAACAGTTGGGGTTATGCCAGTCACCTCAGGTTCTGACTCTGTCACGCCTGGTATATTGCAAAAGAGCATTTCAATTGTTGCAGTAAGCACAGGTCCTGTCTGCACAGCAGGATCTTGTTTATTAAAGAACTTGGAGACTACAGATGCTGTAGGGTCACAATTCTCTGGAATATCAGCAGCAAAGAGTCTTGGAGAAGAGAGGGTCACAGTTGAAACTCCAACAAAAAGTACAGCAACTACTCACTTTGCTGTTATATCTGCAAGTGCTTCAGGAGTTCAGGAGTCAACGTTAACTAAAGTGCTTTCCCCCAGTGCCTCTACTATAACTGCTACTGCTATAACAAATACTGTAAATACAAGAACAACCATTATGTCAGTAGCATCGATGGCAAACAAGACTCCAAGTAAGCCCTGATTTGACTGACTTGAGTACAAAACTATGACATTTGGAATGGAGTTTGCTCAATAATAGGGCTGTATACCACTGAACAACAGACAACTGCAATCAAGTGCACAATCTTTCACACTGATACTTTATAACTGCTATTGAAAATGTATTAAAAATAATTTATTAATCTCTATGAAAGCCTTTAGATTTCTAGTCATCCATAACTACCTCATTTATCTCTATCATATTCTATAATCTGAAAATGCATAGATAAAGGTAATTCCTCGTTTGAACATTATTTCAAAATTATCTAATATAACTTAGCTCAGTCTACAATTCTATTTACTGGGTGTAGATGCATCTCCTCCCAACACTCTAGCTTGTATCAGCAGTGAACTATGTCTTTATCCTTATTGCTACTCATTTAATATTCATCTAAGCAATGATAGCCCAAGAATAGATTCCCAAACCATTGCTGTTCTCTATATTGTTGCTGGTCCTTTAACTATTTAGCAATTCCTTTGATTCAATAAGTTCTATCCATGTTCTAATTTTCTCCTTGCTCTGACCTTCTTAATTGCATAACGGTTATCTCCAAAGTATAGCTGGTGGCTCACAGATAGAGTTGGTACCACCAAATGCTAGATTTTCTATTCATTAGTTTCACAAGCTTGAATTTTGTGAGCATAGAATGTTAGTGAGCTGTTTTTGGGAGCATTAGAATATTTTATTCCAAGCTGCAGAGTAAATGTTATTAGTGGGTATGGAATCGGCCACCAAGTAATGGGAAATTGATTTTAAGCTTGATGTAGTATGCAATTTTTTATATATAATGGCCATGATTTTGTTTTCATTCTAATTTTAAGACTCTTTTATATTGGTGGAAATGTTATGATTAACCCAAAGTATCGCTCTCTTGCACGTGTCTTTTAGGTAACATTCTTGTACTATATGATGAAGAGCCAGGGACTTGACTCTAGTGTTCTGTGTAATAGCCAATAAAGCCCTTTTCTCATTCTCCCATTGCTGTTTATGAAAACCTGCAGTGCAATTCTACTTGTTTCCCAGAAATGAAACAGGAAAAAGTTCGCAAAAGTTAATGTGAGACAGGGATAAAGAAAAGAAAATTAAACCAATATTTCAATTTTCTTGGAAGCAGAACGCAGATTTTTTCAATAAATAGTGGTGAGCTACAGGTTTAGTGTGAAGAAGAACTCAAAGACAGATTAGTATTAAAGAAATGAATGTGACTGAAACACCATAACCAAATTATCTGCGTAAAAGATGGTGGCTTTGGAGATGCTGAATGCATTAGTTATCATATTCCTAAATTTGATAGATTTTCAAATGATTCCCACAAATCAGGAGCAAAAGTACCCTCATGATTTGAGAAAGATGGGTATTTATAGGCCAGTTGACCTGACATCAATGTGGGGAAAATGCTTCAGTCTGAAAAAAGGTCCCGACCTGAAACATCACCTACCTATTTTCTCTAGAGATGCAGCCTGACCCACTGAGTATCTCCAGATTTTTGTCTATCTTAAAGTGTATGCTGTTCAGGTAATATTTCGGACATTAACCGAGGATTTGTTTAACAATCAGGAAACGGTGGAAATAAATGGATTGTTGTGAAATTGAGAGTTTATAGCCAGGGGCTCAGAATGGCACAGTAATCTGTTTTGGGGAGGGAGCTCTTCACAACTTACTAAATGCAGTATATCCAGTTTTGCTGATGGGACAAAGTTGGGTGTCGGTGTACGTGGTGAAGGCAATGCACAGTGGCATCAGAGAGATAAAGACAGATTAAGTGAACAAGCATGGACGTAACAGGTGAATGTAAGAAAAATCTGAGGTCATCTACTTTAGTGGGAGAACAGAAAGGCAGACTAGGCTTTTTAAATGATGAGAGTTTGGCGAGACAGACAGGTTGAGTCAAACAAATGTTTTATTTGGAAACAACAAACAAAAGGAAGTACTCGAAAACCGCGTGGTGGGTCAGCCAAATATATAATAGCTCCTGCTACTCAGGAGGAGCGCAGTCGATCGAGGAGAAAAGCCCGTGAAAACACACCCGCGATTACATGATGGCGCCAGCCAATAGCGAGGGTTCACATTTCCCCAAGCCACCACAAGAGATTCAAAATTATTGGTGTTTATAGAAACCTGTGTGTATTTGTTCACAAATCACAAATCACTGAGAGTTCACGCATTAATGTGAAGGTAAATGGTTGTTCCAAGAGGATTTGAGTACGTAGAGATGTATTTTTCCTATCATTTAAGACCCTGCTGAGAACGAATTTAGAATATTGTGTCGGGGTCTTGTCTTGCTATCTGAAGAAGGATGTACTTGCAATGGGATTTACTGGCAATGAGGGGGTGCAGCAACATGATTAATTCCTAGCATTGTGAATTCATCACAGGAAGAGAGGTTAAGCCCATATTTTCAGAATATAGAGTGCCATCTGTTCTCCCTGCGTCTCTGCACAGGCTTCCTGTGGGTGCTTCTGTTTCATTCAGTATCCCAAACAGGTGCAGATTAGTTGGTTAATTGACCAGTATAAACTGCTTCTTAATGTATAGGTGAGTGGTAGAATCTGAGGGCAGTTGATAAGAATGTGGGGAGAATACAGAAAGGGACTAATCTAGAATTAGTGTTAAAGATCAGTGGTAATCAGTGTGGACTATTTGAGGCAAAGCGCCTATTTCAGTGGTATATCTCTTCATGACTAGAGTAGATGTAGAGATCTTTGCCTGGACTAGCTTTTTCGAGAATAAGGAGTAAAAGTTGCATACATCAAGCTGGAATAGAGAATATTTAGATTAGGGAATTGAGAAAAATGGAATTAGTGGAAGTAAATGGTACTGGAGCAAATAAAATCGTCCCATTAAATAAGACACCAGACACGAGAGCTAAATAGCCTACTGTTCTTATTTTCCATGCCCTTAACTCGGGCAGAGAGTTTACAGAGACAGAGTGTTGGTGTAATCCAAAAACCATTACATGGAATCACATAGGTAGACACAAATTGCTGGAGTAACTCAATGGGTTTCAGGTCGAGACCCTTCTTCCAACTGATGCCAGGGTAGGGGCGGGACAAAGAAATAATGTAGGCGAAGACAGTAGGACTAGTGGGAGAACTGGGAAGGGGAGGGGATGAAGAGGGAAAGCAGGGGCTACCTGAAGTTAGAGAAGTAAATGTTCACACAGTTGGTGTGTAACTACCCAAGCAAAATATGAGGTGCTGCTCCTCCAATTTACGGTGGGCCTCACTCTGGTCATGGAGGAGGCCCAGGCCAGAAAGGTCGGATTCGGAATGGGAGGGGGAGTTGAAGTGCTGAACAACCGGGAGATCAGGTTGGTTATTGTGAACCGAGTGGAGGTGTTGGGCGAAGAGATTGCCAAGCCTACACTTGGTCTCACCGATGTAGAGCAGCTGACACCTAGAGCAGCGGATGCAATAGATGAGGTTGGAGGAGGTGCAGCTGAACCTCTGTTGCACCTGTAAAGACTGCTTGGTTCCTTGGATGGAGTCCAAGGGGGAAGGTAAAACGACAAGTGTAGCATTTCCTGCGGTTGCAATGGAAAGTTCCAGGGGAGGGGGTGGTTTGGGTGGGAAGAGACGAATTGACCAGGGAGTTACGGAGGGAGCAGTGTCTGCGGAAAGCCGACAGGGGAGGAGATGGGAAGATGTGGCCAGTGGTGGCATTCCGTTGGAGGTGGCGAAAATGTCGGAGGATTATTTGTTGTATGTGATAGCTGGTAGGGTGGAAGGTGAGGACAAGGTGGACTCTGCCCTTGTTAAGAGTGGGGAGTGAGAGCAGAGTTACAGTGTATAGAAGAGAACCTGGTGAGAGCCTCATCTATTGTAGAAGAGGAGAACCCCGTTCCCTAAAATATGAAGACATCTGGTTTGGAACACCTCATCCTGGGTGCAGATGTGGCATAGACGGAGGAATTGGGAGTAGGGGATGGAGTCCTTACAGGAAGCAGGGTGGGAAGAAGTGTAGTCCAGATAGCCATGGGGGTCAGTAGATTTATAGTAGATGTCGGTGAGTAGTCTGTCATCTGCGATGGAGCGAAATATTAGGTGCTGTTCCTCCAATTTGCGCTGGGCCTCACTTTGACAATGGAGTTGGACCAGGACAGAATGGTCAGATGCTGCCTCACCCGTTGAGTTTCTCCAGCATTTTTTGTCTACAGCAGTAGATGCTGGCTCCCTGCCACCTTACTCCCAACCTGATTATTAATTTTGTATGAAATCTATGCAGTATTGTTGCAATATTATTTAAAATTCCTCTTCAGGGATAAGAAATTCTATTTTTGCCAAGCAGACACTCAGTAATTGATGCATTTATATTGCATTTTGTCATGACAGAAGTATCGAAACATCCTGAAACTTCCAACTCTACTCCTCCTGATTTATCTAAAGCCACAAAATCTGACAGACCACAGCTCCTTTTGATCCCATTGCAGTCTACCTCTACTGCCCGGCCTGCACAGAATCTGCAACTCACACCTGCTCAGAAGATGATACTGCAGCCCCTCAGGTGGCCAAGTGGGGAAGTCTTCCAATACCCAAATGGCCAGATTATCCAACTTGTGCCTCCACCAAATCCTGGTGCAGTGAGTCGACGAAATCTCCACCAAAAGGCCACTCTTGCTGTACGGAATCCAGGTGAGTTCTGCCTTTGAATCTCAGAGCATACTTTCAGAAGATTTTATTCTTTTTGTTCATCGTTTGCCTCATCGTTCATGCACTGTTTTTGGCTGTATAAAATGTTGAAGTAATGGGATGAGAAAAATGTGAACTCCCGTTATTTTAATATTACACAGTGTGTACTTGGTTTAAACTAAATTTTAGAATAATTTAATTGTCAGACTTTGCAGTGATTGCATTTAACTTCCTGCGAATTAATATTTGCTTTAATATTCTGATTAATGCTGCTAATTTTGATCATTATTTTTAATTGAGAAATGCGGCTTGTCTTGAAGGTTTCTAGAACAGTCATGTTTTGATTAAATGCATGGAAGTATCATAATTTTGTTGGGTGTAGCTTAGGAATTTTATCAAAAACTAGGTTAAGTGGGACCCGTTGGGTCCCAGTCACACGGGAAGCCTGGTGCCCAAACGCAACCCATTCCCCAATGCAATAGTCCACCACTCATCTGTTCCCCCAACACAACAGCAGGAGCATTCTATAGCCGGAGGACGAGAAAGGCTTCAGGCGGGGAGCGTCCTGCAGCCAGGGGAGGGGATGGCTTCAGGAGGGACCTGTCGGGGGCTGGTGGGGTTGTGTGGGGGAGGCGGGGAGTGGGGTAGATGGGGGTGTATGGGGGAGGGGGGGGGTGTGGTGGAGGGGGGGTTGTGGGGGAGGGGGGTGTGTGGAGGAGTGGGGCAAGGGGTTTGTATGTGATGGGGAGGGGGGTGTGGGAGGAGGATGGGTGTGGGGCATGGGGAGAGGGGATTGTGGGGGAGGGGGGTTGCTGAGGTAGGGGTGTGTGTGGTGGGGGGAGGGACTCACTCCGGACTCACTCATCGGCTCCCAGTCCTGGCTGCACACAGTGGCTCCTGGCTCGTCGTGGTGGTCGCCACCACCACCGCCCGCGAACACAGCCTTGCCCGCGAACACAGCCCGCGCCCGCGAACACATCCCGCGCCCACATTTTGCTCACTCCGCTCCTTCAGCTTTATTCTCGCCTCCAATGATTGACAGCGGGTGCCGGAAGGGGCGACGCCGTACCGGTGAATAACAGACCAATAACTTTTGTATTATTTCACCAATCGGAATAAAACTTGATGCACTTGCAGCACAGGAGTATGGCGAGTAAGGTGGGGGAAATCGTAGCGCTATCGGGTGCTGTTTTTGAGGAAATGTAATAAGAACGCAAACCGGACGAGGACAAGATGAGAGTTTTATAAGTATACTAGACCAAGTGGGACCCGTTGGGTTGTGGGTGGGAGGGGGAGGGGGGTTGCGGGGGTAAGGGTGTGTGTGGTGGGGGGAGGATGTTGATAACATACTAACCACCCCTCCCACACACACTAACCACTCCCCTTGATATGATATTAATGTTATTCATTGGCTACCTTTACCCCATATCCACCCTAACCACTGACGCATAGCCCCCAACTTGCAGACGCATCTAGAGAAGGATGGGGTAAGAGAGAGAGGGGGCAGAGACAGGGAGAGAGGAGCAGAGAGAGGGAGAGGAGCAGAGACGGATAGGGGCAGAAACAGAGAGAGAGGGGCAGAGACAGAAGGAGGGGGAGGTGGGGAGAGGGGGAAGGGAGGGGGAGAGGTGGGAGGGGGGTGGGAGGGGTGAAGGGGAGTGGTGGAGGGGAGGAGGTGGTTGGGGAGGGGGTAGGGGAGGGAGGGAGAGGAAGGGGGAGAGGAGGAGGGGAGTGGGGCGGCAGCTCGCGGGGGGGGTGGCTGCTCGCGGGGGTTAGGCAGCTCATCGGGGGTCGGCAGCTCGCAGGGGTGGTGGCAACTCGCGGGGGGCGGCAGTTCGCGGGAGTGTGGCAGCAGCTTGCGGGGTGGCAACTGCAGCTCGCGGGGGAACATCACTCGCAGCGCAGACACAGCACGCAGAGCCCGTAGCATGCAGAGCTATTGTGACGTCATCAGCCAAAGGCGCTCGGTTTCTATTTTCAAAGACATTTTAGATTTGTGAACATTTTCATAAATAACTCGAGAAATAAAACATGAATTTTTCAGATAAGACAATCCATGGGATAAAACTCAACAGAAATATGTAAAAATGTTCCCGTTCGCACATCGTTTTTTCGAGTAGATGTGATCACACACAAACAAATACACACACACACACACACACACACACACACACACACACACACACACACACACACACACACACACACACACACACACACACACACACACACACACACATACGCACACGCACACACATCCAAGATAGAGGTTTATAGTTATAAGGATACTAGACCAAGTGCAACGCAAGATTCCACCACTCACCTGTTCCCCCAACGCA
Source organism: Leucoraja ocellata (assembly GCA_036785375.1). Lineage (NCBI taxonomy): Eukaryota > Metazoa > Chordata > Chondrichthyes > Rajiformes > Rajidae > Leucoraja > Leucoraja ocellata. Next base: position 11,007 of record JAWMAR010001969.1, read on the forward strand.
AGCCGTTGCCCCAACGCAATATTGTTCCACTCACGCATAGCCCCCAACTGCGCAGGAACGGCTCATTTCTCCTCATCCCCAGCACTCCCTCCTCAATCCCTAGAGAGGGAGGGGTGGTAGAGAGGGAGGGGGGATAGAGAAGGAGGGGGGATAGAGAAGGAGGGGGGATAGAGAGGGAGGGGGTGAGAGAGGAAGGGGGGGAGAGAAGGATGGGGGGCAATGAGAGGGATTGGGTAGAGGGAGAGGGAAGGGGTAGAAAGGGAGGGGAGGGGAGTAGAGAGGGGTAGAGGGAGATGGAGGGGGGCAGAGTGGGAGGGGGTAGAGAGGGAGAGGGGTAGAGAGAGGGAGGGGGAGAGGGAGGATGTAGAGTGGGAGGGAGGGTAGAGAGGGTGGGAGTGAGGGTAGATAGGAAGGGGGTAAAGAGGGAGGGGTTGGGTGGGGGGAGGGTGGGTAGAGAGGGAGTTTGGTAGTGAGGGGGAGGGAGGGTAGAGAGGGAGTGGGGCAGAGAGAGTGGGAGGGTAGATACGGAGGGGGTAGAGAGGTTGGGAGTAGAGTGGGGGGAGCGAGGGTAGAGAGCGAGGGGGTAGAGAGGGCAGGAGTGAGGGTAGATAGGGAGCGGTAAAGAGGGGGAGGGAGGGTAGAGAGGGAGTGTTGTAGAGGGGAGGGAGGGTAGAGAGGGACGGGACCTGGCAGTAGGCGGCTGAAGCACTCGCGATCGTGGGCCTCGAGGAGCCAGGCTCGCTGTGCGGGGTGAGGGTGGCGGGCGGCCGAGCCAGAGCTGCACGCAGACCAGGAAGCGGAGGCTGTGCTGCAAGATGGCGGCTGCTGGGCGGCCCCCGATGTGCTGATACATCTTGACCCAGGCTTGGGCACGACTCCAGCCCTCAGCTCTGCCGCAGCCTGGGCTCCATTCCAGGCCCTGACCTAATCTCTGGGCTCGTCCCTGATCCTGGACCCAGGCTCGTCCTTGGTTCCAGCGCAGGCCCTGTCCCTGGGCACGGCCTGCGGCGTCACCGTCCCCACCAGCTACTGTGCGGCCGCAGCTCCTCGGGCGGTGATACCACTCCTTCACCACGGGGACCTCCAGCCAATTGTCAACGGACGCGGACAATCAGTGCGGCAACGCCCTTCCTGACTGACAGAAGAGGAGACCAATCTATGTGGCGGCAACTGACAGCAATCTACGATTTTTAAACTTTGATAACTTTTACAATATACCATCGATTGGAACAAAACTTGTTGCACAACAGTAAGTAAGCTGGCAAAAAATCGTAGCGCTATCGCGTACCGTTTTTGCGCAAATAGAAATACCACGCAAACCGTAAGAGCACAAGATCAGAGTTATGTATAGAAGAAGTTAAGATATAGATCTAGATGTAAGACATAGAAATGAGTGCTGGTCATGTTCCCCTCAAAATTATACTACGATTCATTATGGTCACAAACTATCTATACCGTGACCTTCACTTTGCTATCAGATTCCTTTCCCTTGATTGTGGTATAATTCTCAATTGCTGAATATTTATATATGTATACTAGACTAAGTGGAACCTGTTGGGTCCCAGCTTCACATGGGAGGGCTGGTCCCCCAACGCAATATTCCACCTCTCCACCAATGCCAATATGCACACACACACACACACACACACACACACACACACACACACACACACACACACACACACACACACACACACACACTCTCTCACACACACACACACACACACACGCACACACGCACACTAATACTCACACATACACTCACACACACAGACTCACACACACAGACTCACACACACTCACACATACACTCACACACACATACATACACACACACACATACATACATACACTCACACACACACACATACACTCACACACACACACATACACTCACACACAAACACACTCACACGCATACACCCACACACTCACATACACTCTCACACACTTACACACACACACACACTTACACACACACACTTACACACACACTCACACAGACTCACACACTCATACATACAATCACACACACATACACACACACACACACACACACATACAGACTCATGCACACATACACACGCACGCACACATACACACGCACACACACACACACACACACACTCACACTCTCACACTCACATACATACCCACAGACACATGCTCACACTCACACACACTGACTCACACACCATATATATGTCTAAACTTTCTTGAATCTACTCACATGGCTGAACGCGGCCTCTCCACTGCGGGGCTTCCGCAGTCAGCGGCACTTCCGCAATCAGCGTGACCTCTGCACTTACCGGAAATTATGCAAGCAGCGCGACCTCTGCACTCACTGGAAATTACGCAATCAGCACGACCTGTCTACTGAGCGGAAGTCACGAAATGAGCGGGACTTTTGAACTAAACACAGTCGGACCTAATAAAGCATTTATTCCTTCCAAACACAGTCGGACCTAATAAAGCATTCATTCCTTCCAAACACAGTCAGACCTAATAAAGCATTTATTACTTCCAAGTACAGTCAGACCTAATAAAGCATTTATTCCTTTCAAACACATTCGGACCTAATAAACCATTTATTCCTTCCAAACACAGTCGGAACTAATAAAGCATTTATTCCTTCCAAACACAGTCGGACCTACTAAAGCATTGCAGTTTCAAGCACAGGCAGGGCAGCAGGCCAAACAACTCATGGCATTGTCATTTCATTTCATTTCCAATTCCAATTAATCATTGCAATTTCAGACACAGGCAGGGCAGCAGGCCAAACAACTCATGGCATTGTCATTAAGGGCTAACAAATCATTTATTGCAAGTACATTGCAGACTCACAGTTCAGTTGATTCACAGCTTAGAATGACAGTCGTATCCTCTCCCTCGCGATCTTGCAGAGTGACTGACTCGCGTCCAAGCATCCGGGGTTTTATAGTCCTGTCCCCCCCCCCTCCAGAAGGGGTGTTACCTTCAACGAGGTGATTGACAGGCGAGGGGATCAATCAACTGATCTCACTTTTTTTTAAACACTCATAACTTTTTTGTTTTTCATCGATGGGAAAAATCCTCAGGGCTGGCTCAGTGAAGGTGGACTGTGAGTAAAATGGCCAAATATTCACAGCGATACAGGGGAGCATTTTTTCTACAATCAATATACAGGGCAGGCAGGAAGTGGTCAAGATGAGACTTTTAATTATATAGATATAGATAGACAGACAGACTTACTAAATATTCAGTTACCTCAGTGAGAGAACTGAAGATTCATGGTCCTCTGAGTAAAGAAACCTCCTCCCTTTTCTCACTTGCTAATATCTATTTGAGACTCCCATTTCTCAATTCTCCAGCTGAAAAATAATCTCAAAAGAATATTGGAATTTTTATGGAGGATCAGAGTTGTTTTTTTGTCCCTACATCCAAGAAATTGAGACTTGACCCTGTTTGGTCTCATTGGAAATGTAATATGGTAGTTGTTGCACACAGCTACTGATATTAGGGTCTTAAAATTCAAAGATCTAGATACTTGAGTTAAAATTTAATTAATTAAATCAGGAATTTAAAAACAACCCACCATCTATTATAATAACATTGAAACATGACTTTGGGAGAAGACTTCTGCTCTCTTTATTTGATCTGGCCTGCAGATTTTTATTCCAGTCATTTGCTTTATTTTCTTTGCTCCAGAACTACAGTAACGTGGTTGACTTTTAAATGATCTCTGAAATGGCAGCGCAAGCCATTCAGTTACACCAAATCACCCCTTTTACCACTTGGATGTAGGGCAATTAAGGATGGGCATTGTATTATAATTTGCCAACCGATCCCACATGAGATAATTTTTTTTTAAAACAAGCTTGTTGTTCCGGCTTAATTCTAAGTGCCGCCCCAGTCGATAGCTATTACTGCATCCAGTGTTCTACGTTAAAATGGCTATCTCCCACTGTATTCTTTGATGCTACTTTTCATATGTCTTGGGTAGTAATCCAGGAATTATTTTTCATCTGTTTAATAATTTAGTCTCTGGATTATCAAACTCACTCATTAGTACTCTATTATTCATCTTGCCTCTTTTGGTTCCTTACTTGGGGCATGCTAATTGAATCCTTCACCTTGCGCTCAAAGGTTATTTTCCAGCCTTGATACTATGCGTGCAAAAGCATCGTAGCTTTTGTTGTGCAGAGAATGGTAATTATCCCCCATAACTACTTTTATGCCAGCCAGGGATACATTAGCTCCTGCAGTTGTTCATTAAATGTTAGCCATTGTTAGTCCCTCTTCACCTTCCATTATAATAAAGATTAATATTTTTTCTGGTTGTTCTTTAATGGACTTCTCACGACAAGATTATTAATTGAACTTTTTACATTGTACAGTGCTCTGATTGTGTTAGCATGTTCCCTAGTTGGCTGCGCAACATACTGGGCCTACATGCCTTCTTGTCCACACTTAAGAAATTCTACCCAGGCACTAATCCTTTCTCACTGTTGCAGTGACTTCATTATTTTCTGGCAATACCACTCCATCTCCTTTTCTGTTTGCCTGTCTGTCCAATTATTGAATATTCTTGAATACTTAACTGCCATCCATGGTTATCCTGAAGGTGCAATGCAAACATTATTGTATCCATTCATCCCTATTTTGCACTGTCCAATTTGTCCACTATGTAACAAATGCTTTGCACATTTAGATACAGCAGCTTTATATTAATTTTTTCAAAGGCATCTTAACGCTTTTATTTGGAGTCCTATTTGTCATTGTCACGTTTTCCTGCTTTTGCTCTTTTTGCTAACTGTACTGTTCCTTCCTGTCACAAACTGGTCAATCTTGCCCCTTTTTTAAAATGAGTCTCTGCTTCCGCGTTTTTGCCATGTAACATTCTGGGACTCAACTCGGGCTCTTTTTACCGTTGCCCCCATACTTTATTTATCTCCCTATTACTAGAACTCTGGTCCCAGCATAGTTAAGGTGCAGTGCTCGACAATAGGGCAACTATCTCCTTCTCTAATAACCATGTTGGCGCTTCATAAATGGAAATCCACTTTTCCCAGTCTTTGCTCCACATATCCAAGGTAGATATAAAATGTTGGAGAAACTCAGCGGGTGAGGCAGCATCTATGGAGAGAAGGAATAGGCGACCTATCGGGTCGAGACCCTTCTCCAGCCTGATGTCAGGGGAGGTGGTAGGACAAAGGAAGAAAGAAGATGGAGATAGTGGGCCAAGTGGGAGGACTGGGAAGGGGAGGGGATAGAAAGAGAGCAAGGGCTATCTGAAATTAGAGAAGTCTACGTTCATACCGCTGGGGTGTAAACTACCCAAGCGTAATATGAGGTGCTGTTCCTCCAATTTAGGCTGGGCCTCACTCTGACAATGGAGAAGGCCCAGGACAGAAATGTCAGATTGGGAATGGGGGGGGGGGGGGGGATTGAAGTGCTGGGCCACCGAGAGATCAGTTTGGTTAAGTGGACTGAGCAGAGGTGTTCAGCGGAATGATCGCCGATCCAGCGCTTGGTCTCGTCGATGTAGAGAAGTTGACACCAGGAACAGCGGATGTAATAGATGAGGTTGGAGGTGGTGCAAGTGAACCTCGGCCTCACCTGGAAAGAGTGTTTGGATCCTTGGATGGAATAGAGGGGAGTGGTAAAGTGACAGGTGTTGCATCTCCTGCGGTTGCAGGGGAATGTACCAAGGGAGGGGGTGGTTTTGGGTGGGAAAGGGTCGAGTTGACCAGGGAGTTACGGAGGGAATGGTCTCTGCGGAAAGCAGAAAGGGGCGGAGATGGGGAAATGCGGCCAGTAGTGGGATCCCTTTGGAGGTGGCGAAAATGTTGAACGATTATATGCTGCATGCGATGGCTGATGGGGTGGAAGGTGAGGACAAGGTGACTCTGTCCTTGTTACAATGGGTGGGGTAAGAGCGGAGCTGCGGGAAATTGAAGAGACCCTAGTGAGAACCTCATCTATAATGGAAGAGGGAAACCCCCGTTTCCTAAAGATTGAGGGCATCTCCGATGCCCTGGTATGGAAAACCTCATCCTGGGCGCAGATGCAGCGTGGACGGAGTAATTGGGATTAGGCAATATAGTTTTTACAAGAAGCAGGGTGGGAAGAAGTGTAGTTGAGATAGCTATGGGAGTCAGTGGGTTTGTAGTAGATGTCGGTCAATAGTCTGTCTCCTGTGATGGAGACAGTGAGATCTAGAAACGGTAGGGAGATGACGGAGATGGTCCATGTGAATTTGAGTGCAGGATGGAAATTAGTGGTGAAGTTGATGAAGTCAATGAGTTCCGCAAGGGTGCAGGACGTAGCACCATTGCAGTCGGCAATGTAGCGGAGGTAGAGTTCGGGGATAGGGCCAATGTACACCTAGAACACCTAGATTGTTCGACGTACCCTACAAAGAGGCAGGCATAGCTAGGGCCCATGCGAGTGCCCATAGCTATGCCTTGGATCTTGAGGAAATGGGAAGAGTCAAAGGAGAAGTTGTTGAGGGTAAGGACCAGCTCTGCTATGCCGAGGAGAGTATTGGTGGACGGAAATAGACTGGTTCTGCGGTCGAGGAAGAAACGGAGGGCTTTAAGACCCTCCTGGTGGGGGATGGAGGTGTAGAGTGACTGGACATCCATAGTAAAGATGAGGGAGTAGGGGCCTGGAAAATGGAAGTCATTGAAGAGACAAAGAGCGTGTGAGGTGTCTTGGATGTAGGTAGGGAGGGATTGGACCTGTGGGGATAGGATGGATTCGAGGTATGTGGAAATAAATTCTGTGGATTTTGGGGAGAAGATAAAATCAAGCCTTGAGGGGCTGGGGAACGATAAGGTTGGAAGCTTGAGGCAGAGAGTTGGAAGTGATGAAATCAGTAATGGTGTGTGATATTAAGGCCTAGTGCTCATCCGTAGGGCCATAGTCCAAGGATAATTGGGAGGTGTCTGAGAGTTGTCGCCTGGCCTCAGTCCGGTAGAGGTCAGCGCGCCAGACTACCATAGCACCTCCCTTGTCGGCAAGTTGGGGTTGCTGCAGAGTGAGCGTCGGGTTGTATGTTCAGGGGCAGAGAGGTTAGAGTAGGTAAGGAGAGTAGAAAATTTGAGGCGGTTCATGTCACGCCGGTAGTTAGAAAAGAAAAAGTCTAAAGAAGGTAGAGAACCAAGAGGAGGGGGTACGTTGGAGACGGGAGAAGGGGTTATCACTTTCCATAGAAAAAGGCCTGGAGACGACGGAAGAAAAGCTCCACATTGTGGCAGACCCGGAACTGGTGGGGGCGGAGGGAAACAAAGGTGAGGCCTCCGCTGAGGACATAACGTTCCGTATCAGAAAGGGGGAGGTCAGAAGGGATGTTAACACAAGGCATGGATTTGGGGTCGAAGGAAGGCAGGTGAGTGGAAGGAGGCCGAGGCGATGTCTGGTGGGGGGGATGGTGGGTGTTCAGAGAGGAGGGGGGCATGGGGACTATTGTATGGGTGTGGAGTAGCTGGGGTCACCTGGCTTAAAGGGGAAGGGGAAAACCCAGTGGATCCCCCACTGAGATTCCCTCTAAGGTGGGGGGGCAGCAGTAGGACCCAGCATAGTCAGGCCCCGTGATGTGGGATTCTGCAACGTGGGCCCGGTGCTGGGCCCGGGACTCAGGTAAGGCGATGTCTGTAGCCGGCTGGTGGAGTGGCGTGAGTCAGCAGAGTTCTTGTCAGCGGGTTTGATTACCAAGTCGGGGTTGCTGCAGACTGAGCGGAGGACTGTGCGTTCAGAGGGGGGAGGGAGAGATATATCAATCTAACTGACCCTATTAACTTTGAGCCAAATTGCCCATGACTCTGGTAATAATCCAGAAGTTATTATCTCTGTTTTATTCTTTTTATTTAGCCCCTTATTGTATAAAATTTCAAAAGATCCTCTGTATCTTACTTATAATGTTGGTAGATACATTGACTGCTGGATTCTTCCCCTCTCCTGTAGTGAGGAATGTATATTAGATTAATTATTTAGCATTGTCATATTTAATTGCTTTAGTAATTTTAACTATTTGCTAATTTTATTTTGTAAAATGGATTTTAGTTGTTAGAGATTAATGTTCCTCACCTGGCCCAAGTAGGCATCTAAGCCTTTTGCTCTCCTGGCAATACTGGCCTTCACTTTGTCTGCATCGCTTTTAACTCCCTCACGAATGCTACAGTCTCTTTTACAATGTTCACGCAGGTTACAAAAAGCTCAAATTTACTGGACCAAATACAGGGTCCAGGGCTTCTGCAATACCTACCTCCGGATCCCCACACCCCCATCACTTACATTCTTACGATCTGGTTCGTCATCTTGTGTTCAGTCTAAATGGTTTAATCTAAGGGATGTAATGCCTCTTGGAGAAAATGGTCCAAATAAATTTCTCCCTCCCAGGCTTAATGCATTTTTGCAGCTTTGAGTCACAGACATTTACTGCATAAGTAGTGACCTTGAGCAGAAGTGTTCACAGACAGGAAGTGTTCACATACACTGCAGCAGCAAGATATCTCATGTTCTCTTATTTACGTAGGTTTAATTAATTTGTTTTGTGATATTTAATTATTTTAGTTATTTTCATTATTTTCTGGTTGTCAGATTAATTGGCTACTATAATTATCCCAAGTGTAGGTTCGAGTTAGGAGAAACAGGGTAGAGTTGATGGCCATGCAAAAGCCTATATATGTTCCAGGTAAAATACAGGAGAATAGAACAGAAAAATACACGGGAGAATAGAAATGCTCTGGGAACCACCATGAACTTTATGTCATAAGAAAGTTAAAATAAATAGAAATTTGAGATTTACAGATTGTGGGGGATTATAATTGCAAGAAAACGGAAGAGAAAAAAGCTGTATAACAGCACAGTAGGTATTGCTGTGCCGCACAGCTCCCGCGGCCTAAGTTCGATCGTGGCTTCCAGAGCGTCCTGTGGCCATGTGGATTTTGTCTGAATACTCAGTTTCCTTCTGTATCCCAAGGATGACGGACTGGCTGTTTGGTTAAATGATAACTGGAAATTGCCCTTATTGTTGATGGGTGGTAGGAAAATCGGGGAGGAATTGGTGAGCACGAGAGGGAATAGATTAGAGAAAAATAAACAGAATGAGGTCAATGGGATTTCTCCAATCGAATGCTGAATAGCGTTAGGGAAAAATCCTCTCACTAAACACTGACAAACAAACCATAACATCATAATGCATAGGAGCAGAATTAGGCCATTCAGCCCATCGAGTCTACTGCCATTCAATCATTTTTTCCTCCCAACCCCATTCTCATGCCTCTTCCCTTAACCTTTGATGCCTTTCCTAATCAAGAACCTATCAATCTCCACCGTAAAAATACCCAGTGTCTTGGCCTCCACAACTGTCAGTGGCAATGAATTCCACAGATTCACCACCCTTTGGCTGAAGAAATTTCCCCTCATTTTCATTTTAAAGGTGCGTCCCATTATTCTTTGGCTGTTCCCTCTTGTCCTGCACTTTCCCATTACTGGAAACATCCTGTCCACATTCACTCTATCTAGGCCTTGCATTATCCGGTAGGTTGTAATGAAACCGCCCCTCATCCTTCTAAAATCCAGTAAGTATTAGCACAGAGCCTTCAAACTCTCTACATATGCTAACCCAATCATCCCCTGGAAAATTCTCGTAAATGGCCTCTTTACCTGCTTCAAATTCAGCATTTCCTCAGATATGGGACCTACAACCTCATAATATTCCAAATGTGACCTCACCAGTGCCTGATAAAGCCATAGCATTACCTCCTTGCTTTCATATTTTAGTCCCTTCAAATTGAATGCTCGCATTGCTTTTGCGTTCCTTACCACTGACTCAACCTGCAAATTAGCTTTAAATTTGCTACGTTGTATTCCATTCTCAGAGGAACATTTGCTCACTGCTGGTTTATGGTGTCCAGATTATCTTCTTCTTCATGATCAACACTTCAGCGATGCTTAGTCAGGTTTATTGAGAGACACCTACTTACTGTATATATAGTTGCTTGGAATTGGGCTGCTGTGAACCACCTCCTTTGCCATCCTTTCCTAAACATTTTTTGGTAGGGATTAAGGTATTAATTGCTTAATATGTTTTGGTATTTTTACAACAATAAATTTAATGTATTTAATGTCGTATGTCGCTAGAGAAAATTCATGTTGCCGATTCTGAGCTTATTGAGATAACGGTGTCTAAGGGTGTACAAGATGAGGACCATGTAAATGCTGATCCATCACCAGAAGTTAAACAGGAAACTGATGCATTTCCTTCCATGCCTACAGTTAGTGAGCTGGACGATAAGTTCGAGGATGCTTCTATGGACCATCAAAATGCATTAGAACGCCCTACTCAAGCAGAATTGGTTGACCATTCATACACCAGTGAAGAACAGATTATGGAAGAAGAAAATGAAAATTCTGCACTGGAGAATTCCACAAGAACTGGAAAAGGAAGTGATGTTGATAAAGATTCTTCCCGATCTAACCATGACGTGGTTGATAAGGAACCAGACGAAATGCCCAGTATGGAAGAGAAAAATTGGTTGCAAGATGAACAGGTGGAAGTGGAGATTGAAGATAAAAAATGTTGGTTTAAAGCAAGTACATTTAATGTTCCACTTGAAAGGGAAGAAGTTATGCAAAAAAATCCAGAGAATGAGGAACTAGACTTTCATCAAAGATTACTGCAATATGAAAACTTTCCAGTCTCTGATAAAGATATTGCCTCTCAGAGTCATCTGGAGGATGGTGACAGTCGAAGTGATGTAGAGGAAATTGACGTTGATAGAGTGGTGAGTAATTTCACTTGTCAGCATTGTAATGATCAGCTTGTTATTTGACTCAATAGACAATAGATGCAGGAGTAGGCCATTCGGTCCTTTGAGCCAGCACTGCCATTCATTGTGATCATGGCTGATCATCCACAATCAGTACCCCGTCCCTGCCTTCTCCCCATATCCCTTGACTTTGTTATCTTTAAGAACTCTATCTAACTCTCTCTTGAAAGCATCCAAAGAATTGGCCTCCACTGCCATCCGAGGCAGAGAATTCCACAGATTCACAACTCTGGGTGAAAAATAAATTCCTCATTTCAGTCCTAATTGGCCTACCCCTTATTTTTACACTGTGACCCCTGGTTCTGGAACATTGGGAACATGTTTCCTGCCTCCAGCATGTCCAATCCCTTAATAATCTTATATGTTTCATTAATATACCCTCTCATCCTTCTAAATTCTCGAGTACACAAGCCCAGCTGCTCCATTCTATCAACATATGACAGTCCAGCCATCCCGGGAATTAACCTTGTGAACCTACGCTGCACTCCCTCAATTGCAAGAATGTCCTTCCTCAAATTTGGAAACCAAAACTGCACTCAATACTCCAGGTGTGGTCTCACTAGGGCCCTATACAACTGCAGAAGGACCTCTTTGCTCCTATACTCAACTCCACTTGTTATGAAGGGCAACATGCCATTAGCTTTCTTCACTGCCTGCTGCACCTGCATGCTTACTTTCAATGACTGCTGAACAAGGACCCCCCCAGATCTTATTGTACTCCCCCTTTTCCCGACTTGACACCATTTAGATAATAATCTGCCTTCCTGTTTTTGCCACCAAAGTGGATAACATCACATTTATCCACATTAAACTGCATCTGCCATGCATCTGCCCACTCACCCAACCTGTCCAAGTCACCCTGCATCCTCATAGCATCCTCCTTACAGTTCACACTGCTACCCAGCTTTGTGTCATTTGCAAATTTGCTAATGTTACTTTTAATCCCTTCATCTAAATCATTCATATACATTGTAAATAGCTGCAGTCCCAGCACCAAGCCTCGTGATACCCCACTAATCACTGCCTGCCATTCTGAAAGGGACCCGTTAATCCCTACTCTTCATTTCCTGTCTGCCAACCAATTTTCTATCCATCTCAGTACCCTACCCCCAATATCATGTGCTTTAATTTTGCCCACTAATCTCCTTTGTGGGACATTATCAAACGAGAGATAACGTGTTCGGCAATCTACCCTCTCCCTATACCTCCTCCCTCAACTCTGTCCAGAGACCTGACAGTCCTTTCAGGTTTGGCAGAGGTTTACTTGCACCTCCTCCAACCTCATCTACTGTATCCGTTATTCCATGTGTGGCCTTGTAATTCCGGTTCTAATCTTACCCCCCTAGTCTGGTTCAGTCAAACACCGAATGTGAAGCACTGGTATACAACTCTCTTTATTATACAACACCAGTACAATACCTAGTTCAATACCACTGGTCCAATTCTTGTCTCTGCTCATTCATGCCCATCAGCCTCATGCAAATAGAATAACATCAGAAGATCATGGTCTTTGCAGCATTTGCAAAAGATGTCAAGCAGGTTCTACAAAAGCAGAAATCCTCCATATTGTCAGGTACCCAAAATGCCCAATATTATCAGCCTCTAATACATCGGTGAGAGCAAACGTAGAATGGGCGATCATTTCACTAAACACCTCCGTTCAGTCACCCTGCCCTACGTGATCTCCCAGTTGCTGGACACTTTAACTTCCCTTCCCATTCCTGCATTGACCTTTCTGACCTTGGCATCCTCCATTGTCAGAGGGAAGCCAAATGTAAATTAGAGGAACAAAACCTCATATTTCGCTTGGGCAGCTGACAACCCAGCAGTATGAATATTGATCCCTCTAACTTCAAGTAACCCTTGCATCCCTTCTCTCTATGTCTCTCTCCCACCCTAGTCGTCGTTCTGTTGAGTTTCATTGTCTCATTGTTCATCATCGTTCTGTTGAGTTTCGTTATCATCTAGCCTGCAGCCAACATGGACTGTTGTGGGCTCAACTGTTCCTTGATATTCGTTACTTTTTTGCAGGTGGTGCACAGCTTTTTCACATGTTGGTCCTATTTGTTACCAGCACCAACCTCCCCCTCCCCTTTTTCACACTGTGCATCCTGGCATTTGTTTCTATTGGAGAATATCCAAGTTATTCTCTCAAATTTTCCTTCTCCCCTGTAGATTCCCTCTCATCCATTGCAGTCATTAACTTTATTGCAGCTGTCCCTGCCTTTTAGGGCTAATCCATTTCTGGAATGAGTGTGCAGTAAATTAGCAGATGATTTGTGAACTGCACTCTTTCGAGATGAAAATCGCCAATGCCGCATCAAGTATTTTTTCGACCAATTTCTCCAACTCTTCCAGGGAAGTACAAAATGCAAAAATACAAATACAAATACAAATAGAGCTTGTCAGAAAAGGTTAAAAATCCGATTTCTAGGCAGTCTATTTTAGTGACAAATGCAAGACAACGTCATGGATTTCAAATGTATTCTTCATTTCTATAAAGCGTGTATAGGGCTGAGCCTGTTCTTTAAAAGTGTAGTGTTTTGGATAGTGCATGAAGAGTCAGTATCGCGCTTTACTAACCTTAATGTTTTCACAGTTCAACTTAACCTCCAGTGAAGAGGCAGTGGACATCGAGACTGTGGAGGAACTCTCTGAGAAAATCAACATTGCTCATCTTGTTGCTTCTGCCTCTCGTCTTAGAAGCAAATCAAAGTATTGTGATTTTTTAAAATTAATTTGAAATATAATTTGGTTAACATAATGTGTGTAGTTACAGATTTCTGTAAAATTTGTATATGAGAGTATTGATGAAAATGTTCATATTGAGACATTATTCCCATTAGTAGATGGTCCAAGCACCAGAGTACTGATTCAACATTTTGTCAAAAGTTGCCAAGGGTGATGTGAGGAAAAGTAGTTTAACTGAGTTTTGTAGTTAAAGGTAGTTGTGATTGGAAGTTGCTATCAGAGCTTTTGAAAATAAACAGGGGAAGGCACAAATGAGAATAATCTGCAGACGATGGAAAACCGAGCAGGTCAGGTGCCTCTTTCTGAACTGCAACAGTTCTATGACTGTCTGTATAGTGCAGTTACAACCTTAGTAGCAGTGTTGGCAGGTCAGTGATGTCTAGGAGGAAATTTACATTTGATGTTTAATGTTTCGGTCACTAGATTTCCAAGTAATTAAAATAATGAATGGTTTATGTCACAAGCTCAATATCTCCCTCAAGTGGCTTGTCGAAAGCTGTTGCCTTGGAACATATGTGCAACATACTTATTTTTTATTGGATTAGGTTTGTTTAAAGTACTCGAACTTGATTTTGTTTTGGTAAAAAATTATTATGTAGTAGCAGTTACAAAATTTTTAGATTTAAAAAATCTAGTCTGCAATTTATCCCATCAGATAAAGCATAAAAAGAGGTTTTATTTGACACCCAATTCACTTTCATATCTTCAGTGTTAAATACGTTATGGCCATTTTCATACTCTGAAATTAGCATCTTGTTCCCTATTGCTTTTCCATTGACTTAACTCAAAAGCTGTGATCGAGGACAGTCAAAAGCCCATAACTTGCTTAAAAATTAAGAGAACTGAATGAAATGTTCAGTTATTATGGATTGAAGCATTCTGAAACAAATATGAAACAATCTTACTTAGATGACCTGAAATTAAAACATATAATTAGTTAGTTACCTAATAGTAGCCAATTACAAAATTCAATTACTAGATCTAAACATCTATCCATTTCTTAAGAAAAAGTTGAAATAGCCTAAGTGTCCAAATAACATTCACACAAGAATTCACAATATAACATGATTTTTAAATCTCATTGTCATGAATTTATAGGCCAAATGGAAAGAATTTAGTGTTTAATTCCCATAAATTAATGGGCAGTTAAATCATCTAGCGAGTGAGATGTTGTGGAACGCGATCGTTTGGAATGTTGCGGTTGCGATGAATTTAAACCCCATATTGGCAGGAAAAAAACAGCCGATTCGTATGAGGCCTTAATCACATTTTCGCCGATGAAACTTTGATTAAGAAGCAAGTTTATATGTAAAATAGACGACTAACCTTATGTTTTGTCTCCTACGTGAGATCCGTCCCGTTGTCGGCGTTGACGACGTTAGAAGTAGATTTTTATTTTACTCCAGCAATTAAATTGTCCAGTGGGTTTTTTTTTCAACTTCCGGAACGATTTTTCAGCATCAGGTAGTAGCCCGAGAAAATATATCTCAGACAGGCAGAAAAACAACATTTTAATCCTGCCCCCCCCCCCCCCCCTCAAAGGCGCCAAAGTCGCTCACATGGCCAGTGACAGAACTGCAGCGCCACTAAAGGTAAGTTTTGTAACAATCTTGATTGTTTGAAATAATTATTTTAACATGCCTATAACAGGCTGCCCCCTCCATCTCCAGGTAATCTCAGTTAGGTGTACTAGCTGAGATGATAGGTGTACTGAAACCCTTTCCCAACTGAATAGATGCAATCTGTGAGGACTGAGACATGTGCAGAACTACGAGTTTTAATTGGCATGTAGTTTGTAAGTGTTATCCTGGCCAATCTCACCTTCCAGCAATAGATTTGTATTCCTACTCTTTAATACATATTCCAGCAGCAAATAAACCAAAGAAAATAAATCAAATCTTTTTCATGGCAATCCCCATAGATTATCCTTTGAACTTTATTCAGTGTAATCTAATGTTTCTGTGATGTCACTGCAATAGGAAGGATGCCATTGAACTGGAAAAGTGCAGATAAGATTTAAGGGCCTGTCCCACTTGGACGACCGAATCCGCGAGTTCTGGCGAGTTTGCCCTCAACTCATACTCGCAGCAAGGTCGACACGAGGTCGTAGGAGGTCTTCTTCGTAACTTCGTAACTCTCCTTCTAGACACCTAATTCACTTTCATATCTCAAGTAATAAAAAAATTATGGCCATTTTCATACCCGGAAATTAGCAGCTTGTTCCCTATTGATTTTCTATGGACATAACAAAAAAGCTGTGATCGAGGACAGTCAAAAGCCCATAACCTTCTTAAAAATTAAGAGAACTGAATGAAATTTTCAGTTATCATAGATTGAAGCATTCTGAAACAAATATAAAATAATCTTACTTGTAGGACCTGAAA
The DNA here is from genome assembly GCA_036785375.1 of Leucoraja ocellata. Lineage (NCBI taxonomy): Eukaryota > Metazoa > Chordata > Chondrichthyes > Rajiformes > Rajidae > Leucoraja > Leucoraja ocellata. The sequence continues at coordinate 26,959 of JAWMAR010001969.1, forward strand.
TTAAAGCATATAATTAGTTAGTTACCCAATTGTAGCTAATTTCAAACTTCAATTACTAGATCTAAACATCTATCCATTTCTTAATAAATGATTAACATTTTTAAATAGCCTAAGTGTCCAAATAATATTCACAAATAATTCACGATAAAACATGATTTTTAAATCTCATTTACATCAATTTATAGGCCAAATGGAAGGAATTTAGTGTTCAATTGCTGTAAATTAAAGTCAATTTAAATCGGCTTTCTAGTGGGTTCCTGTGAACGCGCTGGTTTAGAACGTTCACATTGCAGTGGATTTGTGCCCCCAAATGCCCAGAAAAATACTGCGGGATATAATGAGCCCAAAATGAGCTATTCGCTATAGAAAACTTTATATACAGGGTTCTTAAGAAGCCCCTTTTAATGTAAAAATAAGGTACATACCTTTAATTGTTTGCTTTATAAAACCCTGGGGCTGCGAGAGGTTGCGGGTTGAGAGAGTGATTTTTAAACTACTATAACTATTATACAAGGCCATAAAAACTAATAATACCTTTTGCGACGGGGTCTTTCAGCGATTTTCCGTTAATGATTTACTAGGCTGAACATTTTCGATTGCAACAGCCTAGTTAAAATCGCGTTTTAAACCCACCCCCTCTAAACAGCGCCAAAATCACACACAAGGGGTAGGGCAGATTCTCAGACACGATTCAGGTAGGTTTTGTAACATACCTACAGCTAGGTCGTGGCGTTTTTTTCAATATGTTAAAAAATGACCGCGAGTAAAAAAATGTCGCCACGGAAAAAATCAATACTTTTTTTACTCGTAGGTTTAGTCGTAGTAGGTTGCCATGTTAGTCGTAGGTAATCGAGGGTAGTCTAAGGTAGTCGTAGATAGTCTTCATCATAGTCAAAGGGAGGTCGAAGGAGATCGAAGGAGGACGTCTTCACTCTCCACTATTCGGTGTCCAATTTTCCCGAAGTTAGTCGTAGCTAGTCGAAGCTAGTCTTCAACATAGTCGAAGGAGGTCGAATCTACGTAGTTGAAGGAGACCTACAACATGTCAATTTTTTAAACTCTTCTAAACTCGCCAATTAGGTCGCCCAAGTGGGACAGCCCCTTTACAAGGATGTTATCAGGAATTGAGGGGCTGAGCTGGAGAGGTTGGGCAGGCAAGAACTTTATTCCTTAGATGGGCAGGATGTTGAGGGGTGAACTTATAGAGATGTGTGAAAGCATAAGAGGAATAGATAGGAAAAACATGAGCACATATGTTTAAGGTGAGAGGGGCAAGATTTAATATGAACCTTTGGGGCAACATTTTCACTCTGATATATAGAACAAGGACTAGCTGAGACGAGACATCTAGGTCGGTAAGGATGAGTTGGGCCGAACGGCCTGTTTCCGTGCTGTATGTCTGACATCAATCAATCAGATTTATTCATCACATACACAATAAAGTGCAGTGAAATGAACTTGCCAGCAGTGGTACAATCAAAAAAGAACACACGATACACAATAAAAATTTAACACAAACATCCACCACAGCATTCTTCACTATGGTGGAAGGCACAAAGTAAAGTCAGTCCTCCGCCATTGTCGGGGCCATAACCCTCCACAGTCGCCGCTGCGAGCAGCCAGATGTACAAGCCCTCTTGTCTGGAAGGTAAGTCCCGAATCGGTGCTTCCTACTGGAGACCGCGGCTTCAGGATGTTGTAGGCCGGTGGACGGAGCTCTTCTCCAGGGAGCCCCAGCAAGGGGATCCCAGGCTCCAGACGCAGCGCACGCAGCTAGAAGCTATGCAGACTGCGGCTTCAAGATGTTGTACGCTGCGGGCTGGTGGTCGGAGATCTTCACCTCCGGGGATCCCCAGCAAGGGATCCCAGGCTCCGGGCGCCGCTCCCGCAGCTAGAATCTCCGCAGACAGTGGCTTCAAGATGTTGTAGGCCGCGGCCGGCGGTCGGAGCTCTTCTCCGGGGATCCCCAACGAGGGATCCCAGCCTCCAGACGCCACGCCCACGACTAGAAGCTCCACAGATTGCGGCTTCAGGCTGTCCGCAGGCCAGTGATCTGAGCCACGCTGCGCCCGCTACTGAAGCTCCGGGCCCGACTCCGGGGAAGGCCACACCAATCCATGGTGTTAAGCCGCGAGGGAGGCGACATGGAAAAAGTCGCCTCTCCGTGGAGGATGCGACCGAAAGCGGTTCCCCCCTTTTCCCCCCTCTACACCTCCCACACAAGACACTCCAAGATACATTAAATCACACCTTTAGACACTCTTTAAAAAAAGGCAAAAAACGTAGAAATGACAAACACGTTTCAGGCAGGACAGCCGTCTCGCAGCGCCCCCACCGACCGAAGATAAGGCGTGGAATACAAGAGGTAACATTAGTGCCACTGAGCACACTACACACTAAAATACAAAGTTTGGCCAAAGGGCCCGTTTCCATGCTGTATTACTCTTAAGACTCCAGGACCAGAACTGTTTGCAGTACTGAAGTGGTCAAATAAAATTCTGGCATAATCTCCCTGCTCTTGTATTCCACGTCTCAACTCAGTTTGTTTCACTACCTTTTTAATTATCTGTTGTCAATACACTCCTAGGGTACTCTGTTGCTCCACAGCTTTTAGTATCATCTACTTGTATTGCATCTCTCTCCCTCTCTTACACCTTGAGATTGAACGTCATTTGAAGTTTTTCTGCTCAACTGAGTAGTCAATTAATACCTTGCTGCATCTTAGAGCTGTCTTCCTCGATTTCAACCACATGGACAATTTTTACATTATCTACCAACTTGTGCAACTCGCCACATTTATTTAAATTTTAAAGCATTAATACAATTTATATAAAACTCTGAAGCCCCATCTGTAGCCTTCCACTGCCAAAAATCACCATCAGATACTATGTTCTCCATTCTTCATCTGATCAGGTTTTGAATTCAGTTTGGCACACTCCATTAGATCCTGCAAACATACTTTTTTGGTTTGCCAGTCATGTGGGACTTCATCAAAGCCTTGATATAATGTACAGTGCCTGGCAGGGTATGGGGACCTCTATTACATTGCTTGTTGTAGCAGTGATTCAGCTGCTAATATCATAGTATCGATTGAAGAATGGAGGATTGAGGCATTTTCTACATCTTGAAGGCATTTCTGAGGATGAACCTGCTCCGTCGTTCCTATGCTCACCTGGATAAGCTGGGAAGCACTGTGAGAGTCATGTTTTTTTTTTTTTGCTTCTCCAGTGCTTTTAACATCATCCAGCCTGCACTGCAAGGGAGCAAACTGACAAAGATGCGGGTGGATGCTCCATTTGTGTCCTGGATCACCATCTACCTGACTGGATGACCATAGTGTGTCAGTCTACAGAATTGTGTCTCGTACATGGTAGTGAACAACATGGGATTGTCCTCTCTCCCTTCCTGTTCACCATCTACACCTTGGACTTCAGATACAACTCTGACTTCTGCCACCTGCAGAAGCTTTTGGATGACTGCAATTGTGGGCTGCATCGGTGAGAGGAGGGAAGCTGAATACTGAGGTGTAGTCAACGACTTTGTCGAGTTCTGTGGGCTGAATCACCTGCAGTTCAACACTGACAAGACTAAAAAGGTGATGGATGACTTAAGGAGGAAAAGGAACCCCTCTGTCCCCTGTCTCCATCAAGGGTGTGTATGTGCAGTTTACCAAGGAGTACAAGTACGTCGGAATGTACCTGGACGGTAAACTTGACTGGTTCAGGAACCCTGAGGCACTGCATAAGGAGGGACAGAGCCGTCTATGCTTTCTGAAGAGGCTCCGCTCTTTCAACATCTGCAGTAAGATGCTGCAGATGTTCTTATCAATTGGTGGTGGCCAATGCCATCTTCTACGCTGTCCTGTGCTGGGGTAGCAGGGTGAAGGCCGCAGATGCCAACAGAATTAACCTCATCAGGCAGGCTGGCTCCCTCCTGGGAGTGGAGATGGATTCATTGGAGGCGATCTTGGAGGGGAGGATGCTCCTCAAACTGTGGAGCATCTTGGATAATACAGGTCACGCCCTCCATGACACACTGGTCAACCTGAGGAGCACCTTCAACACAGACTGTTTCCACCAAGATGCAGCACAGAATGCCACAGGAGATCCTTTTTTCCCGTGGCTATCAAACTGTATAACTCCTCCCCCTTCTGTCGAGGGGTAGACTGACTCCCCCCTCCCCCTCCTCCCCAATCTTTGCACATCCCCAATCCTGGACTTTCCACACATCACTTTAATTTCATGTTTTATGTACCTTGTTGTGCATTATGACTGTTGGCAGATCAATTTCCCTCCTGGGATAAATAAAATTCTATTGTATCGTTAGTCCTTGCAAATCCTGAAGTTGTTCGGACTGAACTCCTCTCTACCTCCTTGAGCTAAGTTATGATGAATTACTGATGAACTTATCAAGTTCCAATACGCAGACAACTACTGTGTTGCAGCTCTCTCAGAAAATAATCTGCAAAAGATCCTGACTGCCGTCAACGGTGCATACACGAACTTGGACGCCATCAATTCCAAGAACACTCAGGTTATCTACCAATCATCACCAACTGAGACAAATCGGAAAGAACCATCAATTCAACTTGGTGAAACAACCCTGGAAAATGTGGGTTACACAAAAAAGCTGGAGAAACTCAGCGGGTGCAGCAGCATCTATGGAGCGAAGGAAATAGGCAACGTTTCGGCCCGAAACGTTGCCTATTTCCTTCGCTCCATAGATGCTGCTGCACCCGCTGAGTTTCTCCAGCTTTTTTGTGTAACCTTCGATTCTCCAGCATCTGCAGTTCCCTCTTAAACCCTGGAAAATATGGATCTGCCATCTGGAATTACCTGTCCTGAATGTCGAAGAACTTTCAAAGCCAGGATTGGACATAAGCCACCTGAGTTCATAAAAACAGCGAACATAGACCATCATCCTCAACCTCGAGGGATAGCTACAATGATGAACTACACTGTTCAACCTTCAGTCAACAACTTAATAACTTAAGGAATCAAACTCTCAAAGCCTTGACATTTGTGGGTTTTTGTATTTTTTTTACTCATATTATGGTGCCAGTTTAGAAAAAATGGGTGAGTTTGGACATTGTTCTATTGTTGGGCAATCCTAAATCCTACAACTAGGCTTAATTGGTATTAGATACTTGCACATTAATGTAAATGTGGAGTTTGTGTTTATATGGACACTGTTTTACAGTGGTTTGTTCTGTATAAAACCACATTTTGGGATATTTCTTGCATCATGGCTTTAAGTTCTATAAAGGAGATGTTGACCAGTATTTAGCTTTGCTGTTCTTCAGTTTTAAAGTAGATGGGATCAGTGTTGACCTTCCAAAAGTTCATTAATTAAATATTTTGAGAGTCTAACTAACTAACCCGGCATGTGTGTTAAAGTTTTGTGTTCAGATTTGTTTCCTTGTTACATCTGCTGGTTGATACATAAACCTTTTTCCTTCCAGATGCCATTTCCACAACCCATATGTTACAAATAAATCGAATGAGGAGGAGGAGGAGGAGGAGGAGGGCGACATCAAATCCAAGCCAGTAAGTTCCTGTTAGGAGCGCTTTGAATCAATAGTTGATAGGGTACCCTCGGAGAGCGATAATACCTGTGGATGGAAAGCATTAGTGGGGTTATTTCATATCCTACATTTGGACTGCTGAAAGAAGCAGGAAAATCTTTATAAGAGTTGGTCTTGTAGTAACCCATAGCAGGCATCACTTTTGTCACTGTTTTGCAATATAAGAAAGTAGATGCAGATGTAGGCCAGTCCCACCATTCAATATGATTGTGGCTGATCTGCCTAAAGCCTCAACTCCTGTGGCAGTTTCTTATTGTCAACTCTCTTATCTTTCAAAAACATTTTCTGATTGCTCTTTACCCACAACAATCTTGGCCCCACAAATCGCTGGGAGAATTCCAGAGATTTGCCATCCTCTGAGAGGTTAACTACCCATCTCAGTTTTAAACATACTTGTTCTTGTATTTCTGTGTCCTTGTTCAAGATTCTCCTTTGAGTTAAAATCTCTCAATATCCTGTTATGGAGACATAAAAAACTGTAGATGCTGGAATCTGGGACAAAAAAATAAACTGCTAGAAGACCTTAGCAGGTCAAGCAGAATCTGGAGAAATGAGATGGATGACATTCTGGTCAGGACCCTGCGGCAAGGTCCCGACTAAAAACATCAACCATCACTTTTCTTCAAAGATGTGTTTGTTCCAACAGATTTTATCACCGTCATACTTTCAGGATCATGCATATTTAAATCAGATCACCCCTCTTCTAAATACTCTCTCCAGTTTATTTAGCAATTCATGATAGGAAAACACACTCATCCCTGGAATTGAGTCTAGTGAATATAAAAAAAACATTTCACATTCCCTGCTTTGTCTGATCCAATGACTGTTGGCAACTGCAAGAATTTCGGAACTGTAAAATCTTGATTATTTCTTGCACCTTTAGAAACAAATTGCTGATCTCGATAAGGAAGCAAAAGATCGGCTGGATGCTCTGGTAGTGTATCTGACCGCGCAGACAGGAAATGAGCGGCGGAGGCGTTCTAAGAAGCGACACCTCTTTGAAAAGCTGAAGAAAACTTTGGCCATTCGCGGGGAGGAGAAAGTTTCAAAATACTTTATCCTGAAGCAGGTTTGTAAAGATATTTGAAATGTCTAAGTTCCTGTATTGTTCAGAATATTTTGTGACTGTTAGTTCTCTGCTGTTGTAGGCATTTGCAGAAATCCAGAATCTGCAGGATTATTCTGATTGTTTATCAGCTTGGAAAAGTATCCAGACTCGCAGAAGGGATTCTCTTATTCGAAAAGTCTCTCTATTGACAGGTAAGGACTGGCTGCTGCTCTCAATAATACCACTTATTTGAAACTTATTAAGTGCAGAAAAATAACTTTAACTCCTCTGTCACGTTTGTTGGGGAGTTGGTGAATTTATTTTCATGTAAGGAGACAGGAAGATCGGTTTGTAGACTAATAATATTCATTAGTTGCACAGATTCTAAAAGTCACACAGTCAACGTTATTAGCTGGAGTACCGTGCTGATCATATTTATTGCAGATGCAAAGTTACTTAAAAATACTCCGAATTTGCATTAAACATCACGATATAATGAATATTTCTAGATTCTGCAGCGCTATCGTGCGGAATGCAACCATCTTTTCTGTCATGGATGAGAGAGCCGTCTGTGTAACGGCTAGTTCCCTTTGGACACAAACTCCCTTTGGACATTTTACCGTTTTTCCAAGATCAATTTGCCTGCAAATTTCACAATCCAAGGCTTGTTTTAACACCTCCTGGCGAATTTTTGGATGCCACCATGTTTCTTTTGCCATCCTTTCCATTCCCTCCTTACCAGCAGGCGTAAGAGAGTGAATATAGTTTAAAAGAACGGGCAGAAAAGCATCAGTTAGACTAACTTGTCCGAGAGGAGTGAACCACAAGTCAAAGAATCAACGGTGCAGCCCTCTCGTTTCCAGAAATCGCGTTACGCAGCTGAGGCATCCCCCTGCATTAACTTTACATAACCCATGTCTGGCAAAGCCGTTCTGCCTACTAGTTTTCTTTGTGTGTCTTGTGTGGGGGGGTGAGGCGACTTTTTCCAGGTCGCCTCCCCCGTGGCCTAACAGCGATGATCGGGCAGCCTTTCCCGGAGACGCGCCCGGGACTTCAACGGCGGGCGCAGCGTGGACTCTCGGCGTGGAGAGGGCGAGCCAGCGCTGGTGCGAGCCGGAGGGGAGCGCACTGTTTAGCTGGCCCACGGCAGCCTGAAGCCGTGGTCTGCAGAGCTCCAGCTGGCGCGGCGTCCGCAGCCCGGGATCCCTCATGGGGGACCCGTGAGAAGAAGAAGCCACCACTTCCGGCCCACGGCCAACTTCTATCGCGGGCCCGCTTGGACTTACCATCACCCCTGGAGGGGAGCTTCGACCGCAGGCCCTGCGGTCTGCAGTGCTTCTGCAGTGCGGCGCGGCGTGGACTTTAAATCTTCGACCGCCGGCCTGCGGCCTACACCAACCTAAAGCCGCCATCTCCAGTGGGGAAGAGCCGACTCTGGACTTACCTGGACTTTTACCTGTCTGCACTTCTGGACGCCCACAGCGACGGCTGCGGAGGTTGAGGTCCCGACCACACGGGAAAATGGAGGAGGACTGGCCAAATTTTGTGCCTTCCACCACAGTGATGAATGCTGTGGTGGATGTTTGTGTTAAATTTTTATTGTGTATTCTGTGTTCTTTATCATTGTACCGCTGCTGGCAAATTCATTTCACTTGCACTTTATGTGCAATGTGACGAATAAAACCATATTGTATTGTATTGTAGAATCTTTGGTTATGTGTGGACCATGATACAGGATTCGCAAGCTGCCGCGCGGCCAGTGATGTCAGCAAAGTATTCTCTTGGGAGACTTCGTCGTGGCCGCCCGTATGGGCATTACACTTAATAATGACCAGGTGGGCCGGGAGGGTTAAGGCTTGTAGTAGGTTTGTCACATAAGTTGAGTTCTTTTTTTCACAAAGGCAGGCAGTGACTAGTGGGGTACCCCAAGGCTCAGTACTGGGACCCCAGCTATTTACAATATATATTAATGATCTGGATGAGGGAATTGAAGGCAATATCTCCAAGTTTGCAGATGACACTAAGCTGGGGGGCAGTGTTAGCTGTGAGGAGGATGCTAGGAGACTGCAGGGTGACTTGGATAGGCTGGGTGAGTGGGCAAATGTTTGGCAGATGCAGTATAATGTGGATAAATGTGAGGTTGTCCATTTTGGTGGCAAAAATAGGAAAGCAGACTATTATCTAAATGGTGGCCGATTGGGAAAGGGGGAGATGCAGCGAGACCTGGGTGTCATGGTACACCAGTCATTGAAGGTAGGCATGCAGGTGCAGCAGGCAGTAAAGAAAGCGAATGGTATGTTAGCTTTCATTGCAAAAGGATTTGAGTATAGGAGCAGAGAGGTTCTACTGCAGTTGTACAGGGTCTTGGTGAGACCACACCTGGAGTATTGCGTACAGTTTTGGTCTCCAAATCTGAGGAAGGACATTATTGCCATAAAGGGAGTGCAGAGACGGTTCACCAGACTGATTCCTGGGATGTCAGGACTGTCTTATGAAGAAAGACTGGATAGACTTGGTTTATACTCTCTAGAATTTAGAAGATTGAGAGGGGATCTTATAGAAACTTACAAAATTCTTAAGGGGTTGGACAGGCTAGATGCAGGAAGATTGTTCCCGATGTTAGGGAAGTCCAGGACAAGGGGTCACAGCTTAAGGATAAAGGGGAAATCCTTTAAAACCGAGATGAGAAGAACTTTTTTCACGCAGAGAGTGGTGAATCTCTGGAACTCTCTGCCACAGAGGGTAGTTGAGGCCAGTTCATTGGCTATATTTAAGAGGGAGTTAGATGTGGCCCTTGTGGCTAAGGGGATCAGGGGGTATGGAGAGAAGGCAGGTACGGGATACTGAGTTGGATGATCAGCCATGATCATATTGAATGGCGGTGCAGGCTCGAAGGGCCGAATGGCCTACTCCTGCACCTAATTTCTATGTTTCTATGTTTGACTGGTGTTCCGGAGGAGGTAAGAAATTATGAGCACACTAGTAAGCATCAGTAAGGAGAGATACAAAGTATTAGTTCAAGAACTTTGATCAAGACTGGAAAAGTAAGAAAATAAAAGTTTTTAAAGTTCCAGTGAGGATAAAGGGAGGAGAGAAGAGAGGAAATGTTTGTGATATTGAGCAGAATAAAATTGCCTCGGTGACAATTATTATACCGACAGAGATGGAAGATAAAAAAGAACCAAATCCATGAAGGGTGAGGAAAAATGGGGAGGGATTTAGCATTTGTTTTTAAGGGCTGCATTTGCCCACATGGAAGATTAGGCGATGTTCCTTGAAATTACATAGATTATGACTGGAGCCATGCAGGAAGCCAAAGTCAGGTTAGAATAGTGTTGAGAACAGTGAATTACTGTGACAGGTGATTGGAAACTGAGCATTGTTCATGCAAACTGCATGTGTGTGGAACAGAGTGGTCACCAAATTTGCATTTGCTTAGTCCTTTGTAGAGAAGTCGATGTTGTGGGCACTGAATGCAATGCACAAATTTGCAAAACTGTGCAAGTGAGTTACTGCTTCTCCTGGAGGGATTATTTGAGTCCCAGGCAAGAGAGCACATATTATATGGGTCGGTGCAATAAGAAAGGATATTGCTGATGTCGATGGAAGATCGGGCCAAGGAAGGGCAGAGCAGCAAGTCCCTTTGAAGTGCTAATAGGGGAGGGGTAAATGTCAGTTGTTACAACCCATTGAAGATGTTGGAAATTACCTATTGAATTTGGAGGCTGCTGAGGTACATGGTGAAGACAGAGCAAACTTTATGGTTATTCTGGCTTTGAGGATGGCTAACAACAGATATGAGGGAAATGCAGGAGACGAGTTGAGAGCCCTGTCAATGTGGTGAGGGCAAAAGGAGGACATCTTTAAGGCACTGGTGTAGAAAATCTCATCACAGCAACTAAAATTGATCCAGGGTAACTGGATACTGGGCACAAAGAATACTGGTAACTAAATTATCTCCTGAGATGGTGTAAGAGATGTTAAGAAAGGGAAAGAGTCAGAAACAGCCTGTGTTAAAGTGGAGCAGGATGGAAATTAGTAGTCAAGTCAAGTCAAGTCAAGTTTATTTGTCACACACACATACGAGATGTGCAGTGAAATGAAAGTGGCAATGCTCGTGGACTTTTGTGCAAAAGACAAACAACCAAACAACCAAACAAACTATAAACACAATCATAACACACATAGTAAAGATAAGAAAACTTGGGAATTCTGTGTGAGTGCGGAGAGTAGCATTACTATAGTCATCAACGCAACAGATGGAGGGGACTGAATAAGACTGAAAGAAAAACAGATCCACGTATCCGACAGAGAACACATACTGCTCAGAAACCTTGAACAACATGGAAGGATATCTTACCTCACTTCTTTCAGTTGCAAGGAGTGAAACTGGAGTTTTTGGATTATGTAATAAGGTTAATAATTCAATTGAGGCCTAACTTGTTGACATGAGGTGTAGAATTAAGAAGAGAATGCTCAGAATGTTAAGAAGATGTTCACATCAGCTTACCTAAGATTTAATCATTGCTGTATTTATTTTATTATATGTTTTGTTTGTAGGGAAAACTGAGGAAGATATTTTGAAGAAACTGGAATATAACTGCGCAAAGCAGAGAAGACTAGATGTTGAGACGAGAACGTCCATGCAGGAAGGAGATGATGCAAGTGAACAGCATTCCGTCAGTTGGAATACAGCATCTATATCATCAATGGACTCTCTCCAGAAGGTGGCCATGGATTTGCAAATCCAGAAACCACCCAATGTCATGATGCTATGTAGTGGACAGGACTTAATGTCTGAGGCTGGTCGAGCAAGACCTCTTATTCTCACCAGGAAACATTCATCAACTCCCCATATGTAATTTTGCCTTCTATAGGTAGTATAATGTTTTTGTATAATTGCACGTTGTGGAAGCCACTTGGTGTAACACTTATTTTCTCATCTGTAGTTGGTAAACAATATTAAGCAATTTCTAAATACAGTGGTTGGATATATCTTGTTCCGTTTGCTTTTTGTTAATTTGCACTCTACGTCTGTCCTCTCCATCGCTGAGTAACAGGAGAGTTGGGTGGAGCCCTCCAGCGTTAAATGTGTCTTGAAGATCATTTGGGCCCCCTATCTACTGAAGACTTTTCATCTGCATAATCTGCTGGCAAAAATATTTTCCACATTCAGTTTTGCTGATACACAATGAAATATTATACAAATAGTGGAAGATAATTATTTTTTTGTTTCATTTCAAGTCAACTTTATTTGTCACATACACATACAAGACGTGCAGTGAAATGAATGTGGCAATGCCTGCGGATTGTGCAAAAACTACAGAACAGCATAGAACAGAATAGTTAGATTAAACGAGTACTTACCAGTATGAAGTTTGATCTGTATTTTATGAGGAGTTACGGTGAGGGATTAAGTGAAGAACCCAGCAGGTACTGCGCATGCGGCATACTTCGAAGCAGCGGTGTGAAATCACAGAATAGACACAATATTTGAAGTAAGATAGTAAAGATCACGAGACATCAGTTTATTAGTTTGATCTATATAATGAGGGTGGGAGCGGCGGGCACTTAATCCCTCACCGTAACTCCTCATAAAATACAGATCAAACTTCATACTGGTAAGTACTCGTTTAATCTAACTATTTTACTTCGGAGTCACGTGAGTGATTCCGTGAAGACTTCAAAGGTCTGTGATTTCAAACCGTGTAACAGTTTTTATTTCACTCACTGCCGAAGTTTATGAGGGAGGAAGTGTTATCGTAATCAACCAGTGGATCTGCTTTCAAAAGAAACAGAAAGGTATTTGTTAACAATAACAACATAAAAGAGCTCCTCTGAGCTTAAATTAATATTGCAGTTTGTAATATTCTCCTGCAATTAAATCAGGTTTATCAACGGTTTATAATAAAAAATGTTCTGAACGCCGTTCCCTTGACCATTCTGCTGTATTGCAAATGTGGTCAACCGGGATGTCCATTCGTTCAGCCGCTGATACCAATGCTGCCCTAGTGGAATGGGATTAAATGTATTATTATCTATTCCGGCAGCTTTCGGTACCTGTTTGAGCCACCTTGGAGTGGTTTGGCTCGTACCCCGTCTTGGGTTACTGTGGTTGACCCATAGGCTTTCCTCTCCCTCTAAGATTGCGGGTTGTGTCTATATATAGTAGTAGATGGGTCACCACACTCAACCTGGACTCTGGTGGGTAGGCCCGGAATCCCACCAGTGAATTGGGCGTTCCTGGTCCATATAGCCATATAACGACTACAGCACGGAAAACACAGGCGATCTCGACCCTACTAGTTCGTGCCGAACTCATAATCTCGCCTAGTCCCATATACCTGCGAGTTAGATTTTACCAGACCTAAATATGAACGTGATGCGTCTGGGGTAATCACCATGTTATCCAGTCTGGTTTATGGAGTGACCGGACTCTGTGAGCGTGTACGAGAGCCATAAGCATGAGCGTTTTTTAAAACATAGATTAAGCAAGCTGAGGGATCTGGCTGGTGCCACCTCTGAGACATGTCAATATCACACCAATATCCCATACATGGGTATATACCTGAGTGTTTGGGGCTTATATTATAGTTGCCCTTCATAAGTTTACCTTCAGTGGATGGGATCCCATGCTCTGCTGACATGCTGTTTTAGATAAGCAGATAAGGCGCTCCATGCTGTATTTACGGCACTGTGACTCACCTTTTAGTCATGGTGTAGATGTTCCAGGAACTCCAATACGTCAGTGGTTGAATAGTTCGTTGTCCCTGCGTCGTGGCAGTATTTTACCCATGTTAGCTTTTAGTGACTGTTCGCAGGGATGCCGACATGGTGGTAATGGTTCCTTTGGATAATCCCAGTCCCTGGTAAGGTCTATTCAAAACCTGCACCCAGGAGTTTGATGTTTCCCTGGCATGGGTGGCTTGTGCCTGATACTGGGTTGAGTCAGCAACCATGGTCCACTAGGGAAATCCATAGGTGACTCGCCCACCGTGTCGTGATGAACTGGGAACCATGGCTGTGTAGGCCGGTCGGGCACGTTCAATATCTCGGAGACAGATCCCATCTGTATTGCGAAGTGCCCGTCTGATGAGGCAGAAGGGAGGAAGGCAAAGCAGAAATTCCCCCTTCCAGCGTATAGGCATCTATCGCGGCTGCCTCTAATCTGGTTCCTAAGTCACATACATGGGTTACTGGTGATTCCGTCTTGTGCAACCAAATTGATATCTGGCTTTCAAACTGCTTAATAACTTTAGCAGATATTTTGGGTTTGACATCTATTCAATGTAATCATAGATTTTACCCCGTGACATGGTGTCTCCCACTGTGTTCTAGCTTCCTAGGACATAGGCAGCTGATAGTTAAAATGTCTTTTGACACACCATTGCCAGATTTGTTTGACCAATTTGTTGCACAATAATGATTATTATGCTCCCCATATGGTTGATATAAGCCACCACCATAGTATTATCAATCCGTAACCACATATGTACGTGCTGCATTTGAAATGCATATGCTTTTTAGCCCAATAGGCGATCACCAATCCCAAGTAGTTGATGCCCGGTATGTGTAGTAACGATGTTTGTGAATTGGTCCATCTGTTACCTGTGCTGGATATGGAGTTTAGTTGCTCCCCAGCCTAAAGTACTGGCATCGGTTTTTAATAACCAAGTTGGGATTGGTGATGATAATAGGCTGAAAACTATGCCAAATATATGTCTGCCCACCACCTTAATTGTGATATAGCTTCAGTGGGTACATTCATGATTTGATTATAGTGACCCAAGTACCTTGGCAAAGTAACAGTCATATGGACGGAATTATTATTGAAGCCCAGATAATCCTTGGTAGTTAACGCTTCAATTCTGGTTTATCTGGGCGTGGGATAAACCTCAGCTTTAGGGAGCTGTTTCGTAGCTAGAACTGCTGCCACAGCTAATTCCTTTGTTTCCCCTAATATGAGGATATCATCCAATATATGCCATGATTATGCTTGTTTTCTTAATATTTTCATGGCCATTTATAATAGTTTAGGGCTGAGGTTAGACCATAGGGAATGCTATATGCTCCCATGGTTGCCCTAACCGGGATATCCATTATCCAGGTAAAATTTGTTTTAGGTATCTATAATGATCCTAGTGTATGGGTATAAGATAGTTAGCATCTTCCAATCAATGCTCCCCATAGGTATCCTAGGGAGATCAGATGTCTGGCAGTGACAAAAACCCGTCTCCATCTTAAAGTGTATATACTCAACAGATTTATTTAGTGATATTAGATCAATGATGATGCTACATTCACCATCTTTTGTAGTTTAGGTGAATATATTCGATACAAATTCCAATGGCTCATGTTTACTCCCATGATCCGTTTAGTAATGAGCCTTTCTAGTTCAGCTTGACCTTCTCACTTCTCTTTTCTTAGAGGGAGAAAATGCCCTTTGGGCGCATTGCTGAACTGGCGGTAATATGCCCAATTTGAATTCGTTTTTATCCTCTAAGACTGTTGAGTATATTTTAGTTATTTGTGACAGCATCCCATGCTTTATCCACAAGTGTAAATGCCCCCCCACGCAGTTAGTAGAACACCCTTGTTTAGTGTAAACGGGAGGAACCAGACTACCTACCTCCATGTTTGTTGTTTTTTCATGAAGGCGTAGTTTGCTGGTATGCTGGTGCTGTCGGTGGGGCGGCGCATCTTCCCACGGCTCCGCTCTGGGCCCCGTCTAAAAAGAACTTTGGGGGTAATGTGAAGCGGTCGCCAGGCTTTCACCAGTCCTTGTTTGATATCGCTGGTGGATGCCGAGGGGTGCTGCCAGCTGGGTGTTGGATGCGATGTCCTGCTCGTTCCATGGCCTGCCTTCATGAGGCGCACAGGTTTAGCTGCCTCTCTTCCCGCAGCAGCGGTTTGCATAGCCCCATATATTTGGGGTTGCGGGCAGGTCTATATGCACCATTGTTCAGTCGAGTATCCCAAATTTGGGAACATCTTAGGCGTCAGCACCCTGGTAGTGCAATGGGATAGTCTCATCCTGGGAGAGTATATCCGTGGAAAAGGCGAGCAAAGGCGGTAACATCTTGACCCTTCTGTAGAATTCGCTGCTTGTCTGCGAGTCTGCTGACCCAGCTGCCTGCGGATTTGCCTCTGGAAAGGTCTGCTCCTGCAGGACTTTTGTTGGGAAGATGGTCGCGTGGAGGAGCCATGTAGTGGCCCACGACACCCAGTAGCTCTTCCTGATCCTGCTCCCCTGGCATACTGCTGTTCTCGTCCGCCTGCCCAGCGTTTAAGCCAGCCCAGCCCTGGCCTCCTTAGCTAGCCTCAAAAGAGGGAGCAAAAGGGTGTGCTAAATTGGAGGAGGCATAGCTCAAACTCCGCTGTTGCATCAATCCCTCGACAAGGGAGATGGCTAGTGCAATAGCACTGGGGTAGGAGTCAGCTCCCTTGGCATTCAGCCAGTGCCCCTTTTTTCCTGGAGGTGAACTCCATGACCTCCTCTGGCTTGGGGAGACAGACATACTTATTTTTGCCTTCTCCAACCTGTTCCAGTTTTGGAGGAAGTTGGCTCCTGTAGAACCTGTAAATTGGGAAGATTTTTCTCTTACCTGCATGTAGAGGCTGCCTGCCGTTTTCCAGGCGGCATTGTGGCGGTTCCCGGGCGGTGATTCTCCTTGTCAGGAGTCTGCAGGGCTGCCGGTCGGGTTTTTAAACTTCCCGCCGGTTCGCTGCTGTTACCAAACAGCTGTTCAGCGGACCGGTATTAGCGCAGCTCCTTGCAGCGGTCCGCAGCGTTTGCGGTCCGGGTAGCGCTTTTTCCCCGTCCACTGTCGGCTCCACGCTGGAGTCGAAACGGGGCCGCTCACCATGCCTCTCTACTTTGCTCCCCCTGGAGCAAAAACCACAAGGCCCGATTAAGGTAAGTACTTACCTCTCGTTCCTTGGATGCGGGAGCTAGCCCGACTCCCGCTGGCCGCGTTCTGCACAGCTGTGCGTAATGCCGCATGCGCAGTACCTGCTGGGTTCTTCACGGAATCACTCACGTGACTCCGAAGTAAAATCAGTATTTACATAATAGAAAAAAAACAGCAAATTTAAAAAGCCACAACAGAACAATAAATTGATACAGTAAATTAGTCCCTGGTGAGATAAGAGTTTACAGTCCTGATGGCCTGTGGGAAGAACGTCTCATCCCCTGTTTTCACAGCATGACAGCGGAGGCGTTTACCTGACCGTAACAGCTGGAACATTCCGTTGCTGGGGTGGTAGGGGGCCTTCATTATGTTGCTGGCTCTGGATCTGCACGTTCTGATGTATAGTTCCTGCAGGGGGGCGATTGTAGTTCCCATAGCCCGTTCGGCTGAACGCACTACTCTCTGGAGAGCCTTCTTGTCCCGGGCAGAGCAGTTCCCAAACCAGATTGTGATGTTGCCAGACAAGATGCTTTCTACAGCCCCTGAGTAGAAGCACTGAAGGATCCTCATAGAGCCTCTGAATTTCCTCAGCTGCCTGAGGTGGTAAAGGCACTGCCTTGCCTTACTCACCAGAGCGGCAGCGAGTGTTGTCCATGTTAGATCCTCTGTGATGTGGACTCCCAGGTATTTAAAGCAGCTCACCCTATCCACAGTAGCCCCATTTATCTCCAATGGCGTATATGTCCTCGGATGTTGTGCCCTTCTAAAGTCCACAATCAGCTCCTTAGTTTTTATGGCATTCAAGAGGAGGCTGTTGTCCTGACACCAGAGTGCCAGATCATCCACCTCCTCCTGGTAGGCCTTCTCATTATTATCGGAGATCAGGCCCACCACCGCAGTGTCATCAGCAAACTTGATTATGGAGTTGGAGCTGAACCTGGCCACACAGTCAAGTGTGTACAGGGAGTACAGTAGGGGGCTGAGGACGCAACCCTGGGGGGGATCCTGTGTTCAGGGTGAGGGTGCTCGATGTATGTCTTCCCATCTTGACTACTTGGGACCTGGCGGTGAGAAAGTCCAGGACCCAGGCACACGGGAGTGTTAAGTCCCAGTTCCAGCAGCTTCTCAGCAAGTCTGGTGGGGACTATCGTATTGAAGGCTGAACTAAAGTCAATGAACAGCATCCTCACATAGTCCCCCTTCTGGCTGTCAAGGTGTGCAGAACCTGGGAGACCGCATCGTCCGTGGATCTGTTCGGACGGTATGCGAATTGTAGCCGGTCCATGTTGCGAGGGAGGAAGGGGCAGATGTTGTTCTTGACCAGCCTCTCAAAGCATTTCATGACTACCGAGGTGTGGGCCACCGGTCGGTAGTCATTCAAACAAGCTGGAGAGGCATTCTTTGGTACAGGTACAATGATGGATCTTTTGACGCAGGCAGGGACCACGAACTTGGCCAGGGAGAGGTTGAATATTGTGGTGAGGATTGAAGTTCGCTGAGTGGCACAAGACTTAAGTACTCGCCCAGATATACCATCTGGGCCTACAGCTTTCCTCGTGTTCACACGTGTCAGAGCCCTCCTCATATCGTGTTCGGTCAACGAGAATGTGTGCACATCTCCAGCGGAGGATTTCTGTTGCTACCTTCTACAAAGATAATGAAATAACTTTTGAGGCTGAGCAACTTAGAAGAAACGGGTACACCTTGAATGGGGATACAGTGCCCTCCATAATGTTTGGGACAAAGATCCATCATTTATTTATTTGCCTCTGTACTCCACAATTTGAGATTTGTAATAGAAAAAAAATCACGTGGTTAAAGGGCACGTTGTCGAATTTTACTAAAAGCCATTTTTATACATTTTGGTTTCACCATGTAGAAATTACAGCTGTGTTTATACATAGTCCCCCCCCATTTCGGGGCACCATAATGTTTGGGTCACATGGCTTCACAGGTGTTTGTAATTGCTCAGGTGTGTTTAATTGCCTCCTTAATGCAGGTATAAGAGCAGCTCTCAGCACCTAGTGTTTCCTCTAGTCTTTCCATCACTTTTGGAAACATTTATTGGTGTTTATCAACATGAGGATCAAAGTTGTGCCAATGAATGTCAAATAACCCATATGAGACTGAGAAACAAGAATAAAACTGTTAGAAACATCAGCCAAATGTTAGGCTTTACCAAAATCAACCATTTGGAACATCATTAAGAAGAAAGGGTGCACTGGTGAGCTTATTAATCGCAAAGGGACTGGCCGGCCAAGGAAGACCTCCACAGCTGATGACAGAAGAATTTTCTCTATAATAAAGACAAATCCCCAAATACCTGTCCGACAGATCAGAAACGCTCTTCAGGTGTGGATTTGTCAATGCCAACCATCTGCTGAAGACTTCATTCATGAACAGAAATACAGAGGCTACACTGCAAGATGCAAACCACTGGTTTGCCGCAAAAATAGGATGGCCAGGTTACAGTTTGCCAGTTTGCAGGATTGGTGGGCGGCAGCTTCAACCACCCCGGGTTGCGGTGTTTGAGCCGAGGGACTGTTCTTAACATCGCCCAGGGGGGGGGGGGGGGGGGGGGGGGGGGGTATCGCCCCAGCGCAGAGGGAGAAGAGGAGGGAAGAGACTGCAGACCTAAGACTTTTGCCTCCATCACAGTGAGGAGATGCTGGGTGGACTCACTGTGGTGGATGTTAATATGTGTTTATTGTTGTTTTATTGTATTGTATTATATGTATGACTGCTGCAATTTCGTTCAGACTTCGGTCTGAATGACAATAAAAGGCTATCTATCTATCTATATCTATCTAAAGTACTTAAAAGAGCAATCACAGTTCTGGAAAAGGGACTTGTGGACAGATGGGACGAAGATTAATGATCAGAGTGATGGCAAGAGCAAAGTATGGAGGAGAGAAGGAACTGCCCAAGATCCAAAGCATACCACCTCATCTGTGAAACACGTGGTGGGGGTGTTATGGCCTGGGCATGTATGGCTGCTGAAGGTACTGGCTCCCTGCTGATGGTAGTAGCATAATGAATTCTGAAGTGTATAGACATATCCTATCTGCTCAAGTTTAAACAAAACTCATTGGCCAGCGGTTCATACTACAGCAAGACAATGATCCCAAAAAAACTGCCAAAGAAACAAACAAGTTTTTCAAAGCAAAATAATTGTCAATTCTTGAATGGCCAAGTCAATCGGAACCCAATTGAGCATGCCGTTGGTGAAACCAAAATAGTAAGATTAAACGAGAACTTACCAGTTTGAAGTTTGATCGTTATTTTATGAGGAGTAACGTTGAGGGATTACGTGAAGAACCCCGCCAGGATGCATGCGTGTCATTCTTCAAAGCAGCGGTGTGAAATCACAGATAACTGTGATGACTAAACATAGTAAGATTAGAGAAGATATACCAGTTGAGTATATGATCAAGGGTGGGAGCGGAGGGCACGTAATCCCTCAACGTTACTCCTAATAAAATAACGATCAAACTTCAAACTGGTAAGTTCTCGTTTAATCTTACTATTTTACTTCGGAGTCACATGAGTGACTACGTGAAGATTTTAAAGCTCTGTGATTTCATGCCGTGGAAACGAGTCCATGCATCACATCTGCGTTGATTATGGGGAGAATAGTGTTAACATCATTAGACATCAATACGATATTGAAAACCCAAAGACACATATATTAACACCAAATTATAGCCCCTATTTATGGGGTAAAATTATATTACAGAACTTAAAATTGTTTCTGCAAATGTTCCAGGTTCAATGAATGGTTTGTTATAAAATCGTTGGAAAGTTTTCTCCGTTGACCATCCTGCTGTCTTGAGGATTTGGTCCATAGGAACATCCAACTTCATAGCTACCGATGTAGCTGCAGCCCTGGTGGAGCGAGATTAAAAAATGCGAGTGTCTACTCCAGCCTTTATTAGGACCTGTTTTAGCCATCTAGAGATTGTCTGGACTGTCACTTTTTTGAGTGGCTGTTTGTAGCTGATTAAAAGTGACATTTTTTTTGCCTCTGATGATCTTAGTATACTCCATATATAATAGTAAGTGTGTTACAATACAGAGACGATCATCTGTCGGGTAGGCTCTGAATTCTGTTTTTAGGCCTGCTGACCCCTGTCTGTTCTGCTTGACTAATTAATTGATGTGAAAAGTTAAATTTCCAGATGAAATAGTCATGTTGTCCAGCCTTAGTTTCTGTAGCGACTGGACCCTTTGTGCCGTGACCAAGGCCATCAGCATGACTGTTTTCATAGTCAGTTTCTGTAGGGACAGAGCTGTAGCTGGAGACCAGTTTCTTAACATGGTCAGTACAATGCTCACATCCCATATTTGGGAGTACCTGGTTCTTGGGGGATTAACATTAAAAATGCCCCTCATGAGTTTGGTTACCAGGGTGTGTCCCAACATAATGCCACTCTGTTCCTTGCCACAGGTATGTTGACAGAGCACTTCTGGCGCAGTTGATGGCACTATGACTGAGCCTCTCATCGTAATGGAGGCTTGCCAGGAATTCCAGAACAGAGGGGATGTTCATAGATCTGTGGGTGATGTTATTGTTGTGACAGTACTTTTCCCATTTCTTGATGACACCAAGTACTGTTTTTTGGTGGACTATCTGTGGGCCGCTGAAATAATATCCACTGTTCGGTCCATCAGTCCCAGGTGTAGTAGAGGTGCTTTCAAACTCTACAAATTAATAGGTTTATATAATTATGACATGGGTAACTTCCCCTTGTTGCAGGATGAACCAGTAAATTAAGTCTATGATGGACGGTGATGCATGGTTCTAATACCATGTCGAGTATCACGGGTCAATAGGCCAATCGGGTACTATCAAAATACCAGACTTGCTGTATTTTCCTTAATACCCGACTGATGAGGCAGAAAGGAGGGAATGCATAAATAAACAAATTCCCCCAATGCAGCAAAAATGCATCTGTTGCCACTGCCCCAGGTTCTGGTTCCCATGAACATAATTCGATAACTGGTGTGAGCCTGGATGCAAATAGGTCGATATCTGGTGTTCCATACCATGCTGTAATTTCAGCAAATACATTTTTATCCAACATCCATTCAGTGTTTTCATTGAATTTGCGTGACCTGTTGTCTGCCACTAAATTTAGTTTACCTGGTAAGTAGGTAGCTGATATCCAAATCTCTCTCTCTGGATACACTATTGCCAAATTGTGTTGGCCAGAATGTCACATGATGTCGATTTGTTTCCACCCATATGGTTGATATATGCTACCACGGTGGTGTTGTCAATTTGTAGTCTAACATGCTGGTGATATAACCCAGAACAATATGACTTAAGGCCATGGAATGCACTTAACATTCCCAGGTAGTTTATGCCCAGTGTTTCTAATAATGATGCCTCCTGTGCATTCCATCTCCCCCACAGCTGTAGATGGAATTGGTAGCACCCCAACCAAGTGCACTGGCATCAGTTTGTAGTACCATAGACGGGTTGCTGATAATGTTTGGATTGGAACAATGCCTAATGTTATCTTTCCACCATTTTAGTTCCATTATGGCCTCTGTTGGTAGCTTCATTGGTCTGTCAAAATGACCACCATAATTTTTGAGTGCTCGTATTTTAGCCCTCTGTAATTTTTGATAATGGAAAGGTCCGATTTGTGTGGCTGGAAACACAGCCACTATTATGCCAATTATTCTTGCTACCAGTCTGATGGATGGTTTTGTGATGTCAATGATTTTGCTGCAAGACTCCATTAAGGCTGTAACCTTTTCTTTCGGCAAAGTCACTGACATGTGAACTGAGTTAAGGGTGTACCCCAGATGATCCATTGTGTTAAATAACATCTGTGGTCACCTCTAATGGGTACTGTATAGTAAGCATCTTTTAAATCGATGCTTGCCATGTAGTAACCTTACAAAATCAATAGCATAGCAGTAACAAAGGTTTCCATCAATGAATATATAGTACGAAAGTATTCAAATTAGTCAAATCTATGATGATGCGGCAACCACCATCTTGTTTATGATAAAGATTTTGGACACGAATTCCTGTGATTCGTGTTGGGTTTCCTCCATTACTCCATTTTATATGGCCACTGTAGTTCAGCATGCGCTTTTGATTTTTTTTTGCCTGTAAGCACGAACATTCGATTCGGTACATGCTGAACTGGAGGATTATGTTTTTGTATAAATTCTATGGTATAACCCTATACTTCTGAAAATATAAGTGTCGGTAGTTAATTTATTCCATGCATCTAGATAGAATTGTAATCTCCCACCAACCTCGTAAGGAACCAGACCCACCTACCTCCATGGTTACTATTGGTAGGTTTGTTACTTTTTCAGCATCCTCCGTGGACGTTGAGGCGCCGGCGTCTGGATATGTAGTTGGGTCGGTGTTGAGGGTTAGCACATTACCCAGGAAGGCCGTTCTGGGCCATGGCCTAAAAAGACCGATATTGAGTGTCCCTGGCCTTTGTGCTTTTAGACGTTGCTTTAATGAGCCCCATGGTTTTACCCTCTTCGTCAAGTTATTTTACCTGTTTTGATAAGTTGCCTCCAAATAGTAATATTGGTGGCTTGGGGGTTCCAGGTTTGCATAGGCCTGCAAATTAGGGTCTAAACCCGGTTGGATGGCACTTTTTCCTAATACTGTTTACTCGTATTGGTAGTTGCAAAATAAAGCCAGTGCATCCTGGTGATCTTGTGTCTTGTCTTTTTTGTTTATTGTGCGGGCGAAAACCGTAATTCCCACTTTTAGGACTTTCAGAATTTTCTGTAGTTTCAAGTCCCTGGCTCTGATTGAGGCTCCGACATGTTTTCAAATACACTGGTTGACACTGGGAACATTCATGAATAAACTGGGACACCATATCCAATAGGTTTTCTTGCACCCCATGTGCACTAGGGGTATGTTCTGCACCCCTCTTCAGGGTCAGCCCAGAATTGACCCCCCGTAATCCCCTCTGATGAGGGAGAAACACTGTGCAGCCCTACAAGAGGTACTGCTGTAGGACTTACTAGCTGCCCACTGTGACTAGTCTCCATCTCCCGGAGCCTGTCACTTTGGAGTACTTGCTCCAACAGCCGCTCCAACTGGCTCCAATGCTCTTGGGCACTGGCCACTCGCGGCTGCTCCAGTTCCTGCAGCTGCTCCAACTGGCTCCAATGCTCACGGGTACTGGCCGTTGCGGCTGCTCCCGAACCCGCTCCTGCTCCGGTTCCTGCAGCCGTTCCAGCCGGCTCCAATGCTCACGGGCACTGGCCGTCGCGGCTGCTCCTGAAGCCGCTCCTGCTCCAGTTCCTGCAGCCGCTCCAACCGGCTCCAATGCTCACGGGCACTGGCCGTCGCGGCTGCTCTTGTTCCCCGCTCCCAGCCGCTCCAACTGGCTCCAATGCTCACGGGCACTGGCCGCTCGCGGCTATTCAGAGTCGGACTCATCGGAGTCAACGACTCTGTTAGTTTTTTGCTTCACTCTACCGCCCGGCCGTGGCTGGTGCGGGAGCGAAGTCGGGCACAGCTGTTCCCATTTCGGGAGATTGGCGTGCCGTTGGCTGCTGCTGCTGGCTGTCCGCAACTCCGCGGTTCTCCCCCGCCAGCTTTTTCGCAGCCTTCGTGGATCTGGTCCATGTCTCCACCTGTAAGGTAAGTGGAAGGAACGCAGATTCTCCTTACCTGCTGTTCCCGGCTTTCAAATTCTGCCGCTAAGGGGAACGTCATTCCCCCTGCTGTGACTCGTTGCAATGCGTGTAGCGATATGACACACATGCATCCTGGTGGGGTTCTTCACATAGTCACTCACGTGACTCCGAAGTAAAATGTATAAATTATTAAAATCTGCCAATGTGCACTTCAGGCCTCACTACCTTCCCCGTGAATTCACACAGATCACAGTTATCCTAGCGTATGTCCCTGGACCTGATAACGCATTTGCAGTGGAGCGCATTGCTGACTGTTTCAACAGAGCTGTCAATCAGAGCAGCGATCAGCCTGTCTTCCTGCTCGGAGATTTTAACAGATGCGATGTCACCACACTGCTTCCAAACTTGGAGCAGTATGTTACCACACCTACCAGACTTGACAGAACGCTGGATCTGTGTTTCGGTAACATACCGGGAGCCTATGTCTCAAAGCCCCGCCCACCACTCGGTCGTTCCGACCACAGTGTCATTCTGCTGCTTCCAAAATACAGACAAAAACTAAAAACAGAAGATATACAAACAAAAACTATTCAAGTCTGGAACGATGACTCTGTCGATGCATTAGAAACATAGAAACATAGAAATTAGGTGCAGGAGTAGGCCATTCGGCCCTTCGAGCCTGCACCACCATTCAATATGATCATGGCTGATCATCCAACTCAGTATCCCGTACCTGCCTTCTCTCCATACCCGCTGATCCCCTTAGCCACAAGGGCCACATCTAACTCCCTCTTAAATATAGCCAATGAACTGGCCTCAACTACCCTCTGTGGCAGAGAGTTCCAGAGATTCACCACTCTCTGTGTGAAAAAAGTTCTTCTCATCTTGGTTATAAAGGATTTCCCCCTTATCCTTAAGCTGTGACCCCTTGTCCTGGACTTCCCTAACATTGGGAACAATCTTCCTGCATCTAGCCTGTCCAACCCCTTAAGAATTTTATAAGTTTCTATAAGATCCCCTCTCAATCTCCTAAATTCTAGAGAGTATAAACCAAGTCTATCCAGTCTTTCTTCATAAGACAGTCCTGACATCCCAGGAATCAGTCTGGTGAACCGTCTCTGCACTCCCTCTATGGCAATAATGTCCTTCCTCAGATTTGGAGACCAAAACTGTACGCAATACTCCAGGTGTGGTCTCACCAAGACCCTGTACAACTGCAGTAGAACCTCCCTGCTCCTATACTCAAATCCTTTTGCAATGAAAGCTAACATCTACCATTCGCTTTCTTTACTGCCTGCTGCACCTGCATGCCTACCTTCAATGACTGGTGTACCATGACACCCAGGTCTCGCTGCATCTCCCCCTTTCCTAATCGGCCACCATTTAGATAATAGTCTGCTTTCCCGTTTTTGCCACCAAAATGGATAACCTCACATTTATCCACATTATACTGCATCTGCCAAACATTTGCCCACTCACCCAGCCTATCCAAGTCACCTTGCAGTCTCCTAGCATCCTCCTCACAGCTAACACTGCCCCCCAGCTTAGTGTCATCCACAAACTTGGAGATATTGCCTTCAATTCCCTCATCCAGATCATTAATATATATTGTAAATAGCTGGGGTCCCAGCACTGAGCCTTGCGGTACCCCACTAGTACTGCCTGCCATTGTGCAAAGGACCCGTTTACTCCTACTCTTTGCTTCCTGTTTGTCAGCCAGTTCTCTATCCACATCAATACTGAACCCCCAATGCCTTATGAGAGGAATAGATCGGGTAGATGCAGTGGGTCACTTGCCCAGAGTAGGGAAATCGAGAACCAGACGACATACCTTTAAGGTGAGGGGGGAAATATTTAATAGGGATCTGAGCGGTACATTTTTCATGCAAAGGGTGAACGAGCTGCCAGAGAATGTAGTTGAGACAGGGCAATTGCAATATTTAAGAATCATTTAGACAGGCACATTGATAGTATCAGTTTAGAACAATCCTCTTAGGCCCCCCTTCGGTCATGGCTGACCACGGGTGTCTCCAGGGTGCTATTCCCTATATGGAGGATGCCTGTACGTGACTTTGTTTAGAAACATAGAAACATAGAAAATAGGTGCGGGAGTAGGCCATTCGGCCCTTCGAGCCTGCACCGCCATTCATATAACCATATAAGATATAAGGAGCCGGTCGCGAACGGGAGGTTACCGCCGAGTTTGTCCGCTCATATGAGACCCCGGCGGACATAGCAAGGAGCCCCGACTCTCCATGGATCACCATCCCCGCGGGGAGGAGGCTTTTGTGTTCGTCATCTTTTTGCTTTCATCGTCTTTTTGCATTCGTCTTTTTGCGTCCGTCGTCTTTTTGCGTACGTTGTCTTTTTGCGTTCCTCGTCTTTTTGCGTACGTTGTCTTTTTGCGTTCCTCGTCTTTTTGCGTTCCTCGTCTTTTTGCGTTTGTCGTCTTTTTGTGTTCGTCGTCTTTTTGCGTTTGTCTTTTTGTGTTCGTCGTCTTTTTGCGTTTGTCTTTTTGCGTTCGTCATTTTCTGCGTCCGTCGTCTTTTTGCATCCGTCGTCTTTTTGCATCCGTCGTCTTTTTGCGTTCTTCGTCTTTATGCGTACGTTGTCTTTTTCCGTCTGTCCTCTTTTTGCGTTCGTCGTCTTTTTGCGTTCGTCGTCTTTTTTGCGTCCGTCGTCTTTTTGTGTCCGTTGTCTTTTTGCGTCCGTTGTCTTTTTGCGTCCGTCCTCTTTTTGCGTCCGTCGTCTTTTTGCGTCCGTCGTCTTTTTGCTTTCATCATCTTTTTGCATTCGTCTTATTGTGTCCGTCGTCTTTTTGCGTACGTTGTCTTTTTGCGTTCCTCATCTTTTTGCGTTCCTCGTCTTTTTGCGTTCGTCATCTTTTTGTGTTCGTCGTCTTTTTGCGTTTGTCTTTTTGTGTTCGTCGTCTTTTTGCGTTTGCCTTTTTGCGTCGTCATTTTTCTGCGTCCGTCGTCTTTTTGTGTCCGTCGTCTTTGCGCGCCCATCGTCTTTTTGCGTCAGTCGTCTTTTTGCATCCTTCGTCTTTTTGCGTCCGTCGTCTTTTTGCGTCCGTCGTCTTTTTGCGTCCGTCGTCTTTTTGCGTCCGTCGTCTTTTTGCGTCCGTCGTCTTTTTGCGTCCGTCGTCTTTTTGCGTCCGTCGTCTTTTTGCGTTCGTCCTCTTTTTGTGTCCGTCGTCTTTTTGCGTTCTTCGTCTTTTTGCGTCCGTCGTCTTTTTGCGTTCTTCGTCTTTATGCGTACGTTGTCTTTTTCCGTCTGTTGTCTTTTTGCGTTTGTCGTCTTTTTGCGCCTGTCTTTTTGGGTCCGTCGTATTTTTTGCGCCCGTCGTCTTTTTGTGTCCGTTGTCTTTTTGCGTTCGTCCTCTTTTTGCGTCCGTCGTCTTTTTGTGTCCGTCGTCTTTTTGCGTACGTTGTCTTTTTGCGTTCCTCGTCTTTTTGCGTTCCTCGTCTTTTTGCGTTCGTCATCTTTTTGTGTTCGTCGTCTTTTTGCGTTTGTCTTTTTGTGTTCGTCGTCTTTTTGCGTTTGCCTTTTTGCGTCGTCATTTTTCTGCGTCCGTCGTCTTTTTGTGTCCGTCGTCTTTGCGCGCCCATCGTCTTTTTGCGTCAGTCGTCTTTTTGCATCCTTCGTCTTTTTGCGTCCGTCGTCTTTTTGCGTCCGTCGTCTTTTTGCGTCCGTCGTCTTTTTGCGTCCGTCGTCTTTTTGCGTCCGTCGTCTTTTTGCGTCCGTCGTCTTTTTGCGTCCGTCGTCTTTTTGCGTTCGTCCTCTTTTTGTGTCCGTCGTCTTTTTGCGTTCTTCGTCTTTTTGCGTCCGTCGTCTTTTTGCGTTCTTCGTCTTTATGCGTACGTTGTCTTTTTCCGTCTGTTGTCTTTTTGCGTTTGTCGTCTTTTTGCGCCTGTCTTTTTGGGTCCGTCGTATTTTTTGCGCCCGTCGTCTTTTTGTGTCCGTTGTCTTTTTGCGTTCGTCCTCTTTTTGCGTCCGTCGTCTTTTTGCGTCCGTCGTCTTTTTGCTTTCATCGTCTTTTTGCATTCGTCTTTTTGCGTCCGTCGTCTTTTTGCGTACGTTGTCTTTTTGCGTTCCTCGTCTTTTTGCGTTCGTCGTCTTTTTGCGTTCGTCGTCTTTTTGCGTCTGTCGTCTTTTTGCTTTCATCGTCTTTTTGCATTTGTCTTTTTGCGTCCGTCGTCTTTTTGCGTACGTTGTCTTTTTGTGTTCCTCGTCTTTTTGCGTCCGTCGTCTTTTTGCGTCCGTCGTCTTTTTGCGTTCGTCCTCTTTTTGCGTCAGTCGTCTTTTTGCATTCTTCGTCTTTATGCGTACGTTGTCTTTTTCCGTCTGTTGTCTTTTTGCGTTTGTCGTTTTTTGCGTCCGTCGTCTTTTTTACGTCCGTCGTCTTTTTGCGTCCGTCGTCTTTTTGCTTTCATCGTCTTTTTGCATTCGTCTTTTTGCGTCCGTCGTCTTTTTGCGTACGTTGTCTTTTTGCGTTCGTCGTCTTTTTGTGTTCGTCGTCTTTTTGCGTTTGTCTTTTTGTGTTCGTCGTCTTTTTGCGTTTGTCTTTTTGTGTTCGTCGTCTTTTTGCGTTTGTCTTTTTGCGTTCGTCATTTTTCTGCGTCCGTCGTCTTTTTGTGTCCGTCGTCTTTTTGCGCTCATCGTCTTTTTGCGTCAGTCGTCTTTTTGCGTCCGTCGTCTTTTTGCGTCCGTCG
Source organism: Leucoraja ocellata (assembly GCA_036785375.1). Classification (NCBI taxonomy): domain Eukaryota; kingdom Metazoa; phylum Chordata; class Chondrichthyes; order Rajiformes; family Rajidae; genus Leucoraja; species Leucoraja ocellata. The sequence continues at coordinate 55,852 of JAWMAR010001969.1, forward strand.
TCTTTTTGCGTCCGTCGTCTTTTTGCGTTCGTCGTCTTTTTGCGTCCGTCGTCTTTTTACGTCCGTTGTCTTTTTGTGTCCGTCGTCTTTTTTGCGCCCGTCGTCTTTTTGTGTCCGTTGTCTTTTTGCGTTCGTCCTCTTTTTGCGTCCATGTCTTTTTGCTTTCATCGTCTTTTTGCATTCGTCTTTTTGCGTCCGTCGTCTTTTTGCGTACGTTGTCTTTTTGTGTTCCTCGTCTTTTTGCGTTTGTCGTCTTTTTGCGTTGGTCGTTATTTTGTGTTCGTCGTCTTTTTGCGTTTGTCTTTTTGTGTTCGTCGTCTTTTTGCGTTTGTCTTTTTGCGTTCGTCATTTTTCTGCGTCCGTCGTCTTTTTGCGTCCGTCGACTTTTTGCGTTCTTCCTCTTTATGCGTACGTTGTCTTTTTCCGTCTGTTGTCTTTTTGCGTTTGTCGTCTTTTTGCGTCTGTCTTTTTGCGTCCGTCGTCTTTTTTGCGTCCGTCGTCTTTTTTGCGTCCGTCGTCTTTTTGTGTCCGTTGTCTTTTTGCGTTCATCCTCTTTTTGCGTCCGTCGTCTTTTTGCGTCCGTCGTCTTTTTGCTTTCATCGTCTTTTTGCATTCGTCTTTTTGCGTCCGTCGTCTTTTTGCGTACGTTGTCTTTTTGCGTTCCTCGTCTTTTTGCGTTCGTCGTCTTTTTGCGTTCGTCGTCTTTTTGCGTTCGTCGTCTTTTTGCGTTCGTCGTCTTTTTGTGTTCGTCGTGTTTTTGCGTTTGTCTTTTTGTGTTCGTCGTCTTTTTGCGTCCGTCGTCTTTTTACGTCCGTTGTCTTTTTGCGTCCGTCGCCTTTTTTGCGCCCGTCGTCTTTTTGTGTCCGTTGTCTTTTTGCGTTCGTCCTCTTTTTGCGTCCGTGTCTTTTTGCTTTCATCGTCTTTTTGCATTCGTCTTTTTGCGACGGCGTCTTTTTGCGTACGTTGTCTTTTTGCGTTCCTCGTCTTTTTGCGTTCCTCGTCTTTTTGCGTTTGTCGTTATTTTGTGTTCGTCGTCTTTTTGCGTTTGTCTTTTTGTGTTCGTCGTCTTTTTGCGTTTGTCTTTTTGCGTTCGTCATTTTTCTGCGTCCGTCGTCTTTTTGCGTCTGTCTTTTTGCGTCCATCGTCTTTTTTGCGTCCGTCGTCTTTTTTGCGTCCGTCGTCTTTTTGTGTCCGTTGTCTTTTTGCGTTCATCCTCTTTTTGCGTCCGTCGTCTTTTTGCGTCCGTCGTCTTTTTGCTTTCATCGTCTTTTTGCATTCGTCTTTTTGCGTCCGTCGTCTTTTTGCGTACGTTGTCTTTTTGCGTTCCTCGTCTTTTTGCGTTTGTCGTCTTTTTGCGTTCGTCGTCTTTTTGTGTTCGTCGTCTTTTTGCGTTTGTCTTTTTGTGTTCGTCGTCTTTTTGCGTCCGTCGTCTTTTTACGTCCGTCGTCTTTTTGTGTTCGTTGTGTTTTTGCGTTTGTCTTTTTGTGTTCGTCGTCTTTTTGCGTCCGTCGTCTTTTTACGTCCGTTGTCTTTTTGCGTTCGTCCTCTTTTTGCGTCCATGTCTTTTTGCTTTCATCGTCTTTTTGCATTCGTCTTTTTGCGTCCGTCGTTTTTTTGCGTACGTTGTCTTTTTGTGTTCCTCGTCTTTTTGCGTTTGTCGTCTTTTTGCGTTGGTCGTTATTTTGTGTTCGTCGTCTTTTTGCGTTTGTCTTTTTGTGTTCGTCGTCTTTTTGCGTTTGTCTTTTTGCGTTCGTCATTTTTCTGCGTCCGTCGTCTTTTTGCGTCCGTCGACTTTTTGCGTTCTTCCTCTTTATGCGTACGTTGTCTTTTTCCGTCTGTTGTCTTTTTGCGTTTGTCGTCTTTTTGCGTCTGTCTTTTTGCGTCTGTCGTCTTTTTTGCGTCCGTCGTCTTTTTTGCGTCCGTCGTCTTTTTGTGTCCGTTGTCTTTTTGCATTCATCCTCTTTTTGCGTCCGTCGTCTTTTTGCGTCCGTCGTCTTTTTGCTTTCATCGTCTTTTTGCATTCGTCTTTTTGCGTCCGTCGTCTTTTTGCGTACGTTGTCTTTTTGCGTTCCTCGTCTTTTTGCGTTCGTCGTCTTTTTGCGTTCGTCGTCTTTTTGCGTTCGTCGTCTTTTTGCGTTCGTCGTCTTTTTGTGTTCGTCGTGTTTTTGCGTTTGTCTTTTTGTGTTCGTCGTCTTTTTGCGTCCGTCGTCTTTTTACGTCCGTTGTCTTTTTGCGTCCGTCGCCTTTTTTGCGCCCGTCGTCTTTTTGTGTCCGTTGTCTTTTTGCGTTCGTCCTCTTTTTGCGTCCGTGTCTTTTTGCTTTCATCGTCTTTTTGCATTCGTCTTTTTGCGACGGCGTCTTTTTGCGTACGTTGTCTTTTTGCGTTCCTCGTCTTTTTGCGTTCCTCGTCTTTTTGCGTTTGTCGTTATTTTGTGTTCGTCGTCTTTTTGCGTTTGTCTTTTTGTGTTCGTCGTCTTTTTGCGTTTGTCTTTTTGCGTTCGTCATTTTTCTGCGTCCGTCGTCTTTTTGCGTCTGTCTTTTTGCGTCCATCGTCTTTTTTGCGTCCGTCGTCTTTTTTGCGTCCGTCGTCTTTTTGTGTCCGTTGTCTTTTTGCGTTCATCCTCTTTTTGCGTCCGTCGTCTTTTTGCGTCCGTCGTCTTTTTGCTTTCATCGTCTTTTTGCATTCGTCTTTTTGCGTCCGTCGTCTTTTTGCGTACGTTGTCTTTTTGCGTTCCTCGTCTTTTTGCGTTTGTCGTCTTTTTGCGTTCGTCGTCTTTTTGTGTTCGTCGTCTTTTTGCGTTTGTCTTTTTGTGTTCGTCGTCTTTTTGCGTCCGTCGTCTTTTTACGTCCGTCGTCTTTTTGTGTTCGTCGTGTTTTTGCGTTTGTCTTTTTGTGTTCGTCGTCTTTTTGCGTCCGTCGTCTTTTTACGTCCGTTGTCTTTTTGCGTCCGTCGTCTTTTTTGCGCCCGTCGTCTTTTTGTGTCCGTTGTCTTTTTGCGTTCGTCCTCTTTTTGCGTCCATGTCTTTTTGCTTTCATCGTCTTTTTGCATTCGTCTTTTTGCGACGGCGTCTTTTTGCGTACGTTGTCTTTTTGCGTTTCTCGTCTTTTTGCGTTCGTCGTCTTTTTGCGTTTGTCGTTATTTTGTGTTCGTCGTCTTTTTGCGTTTGTCTTTTTGTGTTCGTCGTCTTTTTGCGTTTGTCTTTTTGCGTTCGTCATTTTTCTGCGTCCGTCGTCTTTTTGCGTCTGTCTTTTTGCGTCCATCGTCTTTTTTGCGTCCGTCGTCTTTTTTGCGTCCGTCGTCTTTTTGTGTCCGTTGTCTTTTTGCGTTCGTCCTCTTTTTGCGTCCGTCGTCTTTTTGCGTCCGTCGTCTTTTTGCTTTCATCGTCTTTTTGCATTCGTCTTTTTGCATCCGTCGTCTTTTTGCGTACGTTGTCTTTTTGCGTTCCTCGTCTTTTTGCGTTCGTCGTCTTTTTGCGTTCGTCGTCTTTTTGTGTTCGTCGTCTTTTTGCGTTTGTCTTTTTGCGTTCGTCATTTTTCTGCGTCCGTCGTCTTTTTGTGTCCGTCGTCTTTGTGCGCTCATCGTCTTTTTGCGTCAGTCGTCTTTTTGCGTCCTTCGTCTTTTTGCGTCCGTCGTCTTTTTGCGTCCGTCGTCTTTTTGCGTCCGTCGTCTTTTTGCGTCCGTCGTCTTTTTGCGTCCGTCGTCTTTTTGCGTCCGTCGTCTTTTTGCGTCCGTCGTCTTTTTGCGTCCGTCGTCTTTTTGCGTCCGTCGTCTTTTTACGTCCATTGTCTTTTTGTGTCCGTCGTCTTTTTTGCGCCCGTCGTCTTTTTTTGTCCGTTGTCTTTTTGCGTTCGTCCTCTTTTTGCGTCCGTGTCGTTTTGCTTTCATCGTCTTTTTGCATTCGTCTTTTTGCGTCCGTCGTCTTTTTGTGTACGCTGTCTTTTTGCATTCCTCGTCTTTTTGCGTACGTCGTCTTTTTGCCTTCGTCGTTATTTTGTGTTCGTCGTCTTTTTGCGTTTGTCTTTTTGTGTTCGTCGTCTTTTTGCGTTTGTCTTTTTGCGTTCGTCATTTTTCTGCGTCCGTCGTCTTTTTGCGTCCGTCGACTTTTTGCGTTCTTCGTCTTTATGCGTACGTTGTCTTTTTCCGTCTGTTGTCTTTTTGCGTTTGTCGTCTTTTTGCGTCTGTCTTTTTGCGTCCGTCGTCTTTTTTGCGTCCGTCGTCTTTTTTGCGTCCGTCGTCTTTTTGTGTCCATCGTCTTTTTGCACCCATCGTCTTTTTGCGTCAGTCGTCTTTTTGCGTCCGTCGTCTTTTTGCTTCCGTCGTCTTTTTGCGTCCGTCGTCTTTTTGCGTCCGTCGTCTTTTTGCGTTCGTCCTCTTTTTGCGTCCGTCGTCTTTTTGCGTCCGTCGTCTTTTTGCTTTCTTCATCTTTTTGCATTCGTCTTATTGCGTCCGTCGTCTTTTTGCGTACGTTGTCTTTTTGCGTTCCTCGTCTTTTTGCGTTCCTCGTCTTTTTGCGTTCGTCGTCTTTTTGTGTTCGTCGTCTTTTTGCGTTTGTCTTTTTGTGTTCGTCGTCTTTTTGCGTTTGCCTTTTTGCGTTCGTCATTTTTCTGCGTCCGTCGTCTTTTTGTGTCCTTCGTCTTTGTGCGCCCATCGTCTTTTTGCGTCAGTCGTCTTTTTGCGTCCTTCGTCTTTTTGCGTCCGTCGTCTTTTTGCGTCCGTCGTCTTTTTGCGTCCGTCGTCTTTTTGCGTCCGTCGTCTTTTTGCGTCCGTCGTCTTTTTGCGTCCGTCGTCTTTTTGCGTCCGTCGTCTTTTTGCGTCCGTCGTCTTTTTACGTCCGTCGTCTTTTTGCGTCCGTCGTCTTTTTTGCGCCCGTCGTCTTTTTGTGTCCGTTGTCTTTTTGCGTTCGTCCTCTTTTTGCGTCCGTGTCTTTTTGCTTTCATCGTCTTTTTGCATTCGTCTTTTTGCGTCCGTCGTCTTTTTGCGTACGTTGTCTTTTTGCGTTCCTCGTCTTTTTGCGTTCGTCGTCTTTTTGCGTTCGTCGTTATTTTGTGTTCGTCGTCTTTTTGCGTTTGTCTTTTTGTGTTCGTCGTCTTTTTGCGTTTGTCTTTTTGCGTTCGTCATTTTTCTGCGTCCGTCGTCTTTTTGTGTCCGTCGACTTTTTGCGTTCTTCGTCTTTATGCGTACGTTGTCTTTTTCCGTCTGTTGTCTTTTTCCGTCTGTCCTCTTTTTGCGTTCGTCTTTTTGCATCCGTCGTCTTTTTGCGTACGTTGTCTTTTTGCGTTCCTCGTCTTTTTGCGTTCCTCGTCTTTTTGCGTTCGTCGTCTTTTTGCGTTCGTCGTCTTTTTGTGTTCGTCGTCTTTTTGCGTTTGTCTTTTTGTGTTCGTCGTCTTTTTGCGTTTGTCTTTTTGCGTTCGTCATTTTTCTGCGTCCGTCGTCTTTTTGTGTCCGTCGTCTTTGTGCGCCCATCGTCTTTTTGCGTCAGTCGTCTTTTTGCGTCCTTCGTCTTTTTGCGTCCTTCATCTTTTTGCGTCCGTCGTCTTTTTGCGTCCGTCGTCTTTTTGCGTCCGTCGTCTTTTTGCGTGCGTCGTCTTTTTGCGTCCGTCGTCTTTTTGCGTCCGTTGTCTTTTTGCGTCAGTCGTCTTTTTGCGTCCGTCGTCTTCTTGCGTTCGTCGTCTTTTTGCGTCCGTCGTCTTTTTGCGTTCGTCGTCTTTTTGCGTCCGTCGTCTTTTTACGTCCGTTGTCTTTTTGCGTCCGTCGTCTTTTTTGCGCCCGTCGTCTTTTTGTGTCCGTTGTCTTTTTGCGTTCGTCCTCTTTTTGCGTCCGTGTCTTTTTGCTTTCATCGTCTTTTTGCATTCGTCTTTTTGCGTCCGTCGTCTTTTTGCGTTCGTCCTCTTTTTGCGTCCGTCGTCTTTTTGCGTCCGTCGTCTTTTTGCTTTCTTCATCTTTTTGCATTCGTCTTATTGCGTCCGTCGTCTTTTTGCGTACGTTGTCTTTTTGCGTTCCTCGTCTTTTTGCGTTCCTCGTCTTTTTGCGTTCGTCGTCTTTTTGTGTTCGTCGTCTTTTTGCGTTTGTCTTTTTGTGTTCGTCGTCTTTTTGCGTTTGCCTTTTTGCGTTCGTCATTTTTCTGCGTCCGTCGTCTTTTTGTGTCCGTCGTCTTTGTGCGCCCATCGTCTTTTTGCGTCAGTCGTCTTTTTGCGTCCTTCGTCTTTTTGCGTCCGTCGTCTTTTTGCGTCCGTCGTCTTTTTGCGTCCGTCGTCTTTTTGCGTCCGTCGTCTTTTTGCGTCCGTCGTCTTTTTGCGTATGTCGTCTTTTTGCGTCAGTCGTCTTTTTGCGTCCGTCGTCTTTTTGCGTCCGTCGTCTTTTTACGTCCGTTGTCTTTTTGCGTCCGTCGTCTTTTTTGCGCCCGTCGTCTTTTTGTGTCCGTTGTCTTTTTGCGTTCGTCCTCTTTTTGCGTCCGTGTCTTTTTGCTTTCATCGTCTTTTTGCATTCGTCTTTTTGCGTCCGTCGTCTTTTTGCGTACGTTGTCTTTTTGCGTTCCTCGTCTTTTTGCGTTCGTCGTCTTTTTGCGTTCGTCGTTATTTTGTGTTCGTCGTCTTTTTGCGTTTGTCTTTTTGTGTTCGTCGTCTTTTTGCGTTTGTCTTTTTGCGTTCGTCATTTTTCTGCGTCCGTCGTCTTTTTGTGTCCGTCGACTTTTTGCGTTCTTCGTCTTTATGCGTACGTTGTCTTTTTCCGTCTGTTGTCTTTTTGCGTTTGTCGTCTTTTTGCGTCTGTCTTTTTGCGTCCGTCGTCTTTTTTGCGTCCGTCGTCTTTTTTGCGTCCGTCGTCTTTTTGTGTCCGTTGTCTTTTTGCGTTCGTCCTATTTTTGCGTCCGTCGTCTTTTTGCGTCCGTCGTCTTTTTGCTTTCATCGTCTTTTTGCATTCGTCTTTTTGCATCCGTCGTCTTTTTGCGTACGTTGTCTTTTTGCGTTCCTCGTCTTTTTGCGTTCCTCGTCTTTTTGCGTTCGTCGTCTTTTTGCGTTCGTCGACTTTTTGTGTTCGTCGTCTTTTTGCGTTTGTCTTTTTGTGTTCGTCGTCTTTTTGCGTTTGTCTTTTTGCGTTCGTCATTTTTCTGCGTCCGTCGTCTTTTTGTGTCCGTCGTCTTTTTGCACCCATCGTCTTTTTGCGTCAGTCGTCTTTTTGCGTCCGTCGTCTTTTTGCTTCCGTCGTCTTTTTGCGTCCGTCGTCTTTTTGCGTTCGTCCTCTTTTTGCGTCCGTCGTCTTTTTGCGTTCTTCGTCTTTATGCGTACGTTGTCTTTTTCCGTCTGTCATCTTTTTGCGTTTGTCGTCTTTTTGCATTCGTCGTCTTTTTTGCGTCCGTCGTCTTTTTGTGTCCGTTGTCTTTTTGCGTTCGTCCTCTTTTTGCGTCCGTCGTCTTTTTGCGTCCGTCGTCTTTTTGCTTTCATCATCTTTTTGCATTCGTCTTATTGCGTCCGTCGTCTTTTTGCGTACGTTGTCTTTTTGCGTTCCTCGTCTTTTTGCGTTCCTCGTCTTTTTGCGTTCGTCGTCTTTTTGTGTTCGTCGTCTTTTTGCGTTTGTCTTTTTGTGTTCGTCGTCTTTTTGCGTTTGCCTTTTTGCGTTCGTCATTTTCTGCGTCCGTCGTCTTTTTGCATCCGTCGTCTTTTTGCGTCCGTCGTCTTTTTGCGTTCTTCGTCTTTATGCGTACATTGTCTTTTTCCGTCTGTCATCTTTTTGCGTTTGTCGTCTTTTTGCGTTCGTCGTCTTTTTTGCGTCCGTCGTCTTTTTGTGTCCGTTGTCTTTTTGCGTTCGTCCTCTTTTTGCGTCCGTCATCTTTTTGCGTCCGTCGTCTTTTTGCTTTCATCATCTTTTTGCATTCGTCTTATTGCGTCCGTCGTCTTTTTGCGTACGTTGTCTTTTTGCGTTCCTCGTCTTTTTGCGTTCCTCGTCTTTTTGCGTTCCTCGTCTTTTTGCGTTTGTCTTTTTGTGTTCGTCGTCTTTTTGCGTTTGCCTTTTTGCGTTCGTCATTTTTCTGCGTCCGTCGTCTTTTTGTGTCCGTCGTCTTTGTGCGCCCATCGTCTTTTTGCGTCAGTCGTCTTTTTGCGTCCTTCGTCTTTTTGCGTCCGTCGTCTTTTTGCGTCCGTCGTCTTTTTGCGTCCGTCGTCTTTTTGCGTCCGTCGTCTTTTTGCGTCCGTCGTATTTTTGCGTCCGTCGTCTTTTTGCGTCCGTCGTCTTTTTGCGTCCGTCGTCTTTTTGCGTCCGTCGTCTTTTTGCGTCCGTTGTCTTTTTGCGTCCGTCATCTTTTTGCGTTCTTCGTCTTTATGCGTACGTTGTCTTTTTCCGTCTGTTGTCTTTTTGCGTTTGTCGTCTTTTTGCATCTGTCTTTTGCGTCCGTCGTATTTTTTGCGCCCGTCGTCTTTTTGTGTCCGTTGTCTTTTTGCGTTCGTCCTCTTTTTGCGTTCGTCGTCTTTTTGCGTCCGTCGTCTTTTTGCTTTCATCGTCTTTTTGCATTCGTCTTTTTGCGTCCGTCGTCTTTTTGCGTACGTTGTCTTTTTGCGTTCCTCGTCTTTTTGCGTTCGTCGTCTTTTTGCGTTCGTCGTCTTTTTGCGTTCGTCGTCTTTTTGTGTTCGTCGTCTTTTTGCGTTTGTCTTTTTGTGTTCGTAGTCTTTTTGCGTTCTTCGTCTTTATGCGTACGTTGTCTTTTTCCATCTGTTGTCTTTTTGCGTTTGTCGTCTTTTTGCGCCCGTCGTCTTTTTGTGACCGTTGTCTTTTTGCGTTCGTATTCTTTTTGCGTCCGTCGTCTTTTTGCGTCCGTCGTCTTTTTGCTTTCATCGTCTTTTTGCATTCGTCTTTTTGCGTCCGTCGTCTTTTTGCGTGCGTTGTCTTTTTGCGTTCCTCGTCTTTTTGCGTTCCTCGTCTTTTTGCGTTCGTCGTCTTTTTGTGTTCGTCGTCTTTTTGCGTTTGTCTTTTTGTGTTCGTCATCTTTTTGCGTTTGTCTTTTTGCGTTCGTCATTTTCTGCGTCCGTCGTCTTTTTGCATCCGTCGTCTTTTTGCGTCCGTCGTCTTTTTGCGTTCTTCGTCTTTATGCGTACATTGTCTTTTTCCGTCTGTCATCTTTTTGCGTTTGTCGTCTTTTTGCGTTCGTCGTCTTTTTTGCGTCCGTCGTCTTTTTGTGTCCGTTGTCTTTTTGCGCTCGTCCTCTTTTTGCGTCCGTCGTCTTTTTGCGTCCGTCGTCTTTTTGCTTTCATCATCTTTTTGCATTCGTCTTATTGCGTCCGTCGTCTTTTTGCGTACGTTGTCTTTTTGCGTTCCTCGTCTTTTTGCGTTCCTCGTCTTTTTGCGTTCCTCGTCTTTTTGCGTTTCTCGTCTTTTTGCGTTCGTCGTCTTTTTGCGTTTGCCTTTTTGCGTTCGTCATTTTTCTGCGTCCGTCGTCTTTTTGTGTCCGTCGTCTTTGTGCGCCCATCGTCTTTTTGCGTCAGTCGTCTTTTTGCGTCCTTCGTCTTTTTGCGTCCGTCGTCTTTTTGCGTCCGTCGTCTTTTTGCGTCCGTCGTCTTTTTGCGTCCGTCGTCTTTTTGCGTCCGTCGTATTTTTGCGTCCGTCGTCTTTTTGCGTCCGTCGTCTTTTTGCGTCCGTCCTCTTCTTGCGTCCGTCATCTTTTTGCGTTCTTCGTCTTTATGCGTACGTTGTCTTTTTCCGTCTGTTGTCTTTTTGCGTTTGTCGTCTTTTTGTGTCCGTTGTCTTTTTGCGTTCGTCCTCTTTTTGCGTTCGTCGTCTTTTTGCGTCCGTCGTCTTTTTGCTTTCATCGTCTTTTTGCATTCGTCTTTTTGCGTCCGTCGTCTTTTTGCGTACGTTGTCTTTTTGCGTTCCTCGTCTTTTTGCGTTCCTCGTCTTTTTGCGTTCCTCGTCTTTTTGCGTTCGTCGTCTTTTTGTGTTCGTCGTCTTTTTGCGTTTGTCTTTTTGTGTTCGTAGTCTTTTTGCGTTTGTCTTTTTGCGTTCGCCATTTTCTGCGTCCGTCGTCTTTTTGCGTCCGTCGTCTTTTTCCGTCTGTCATCTTTTTGCGTTCGTCGCCTTTTTGCGTTCGTCGTCTTTTTGCGTCTGTCTTTTTGCGTCCGTAGTCTTTTTGCATTCGTCGTCTTTTTTTGCGTTCATCGTCTTTTTTGCGTTTGTCTTTTTGCGTCCGTCGTCTTTTTGCGTACGTTGTCTTTTTGCGTTCCTCGTCTTTTTGCGTTCGTCGTCTTTTTGCGTTCGTCGTCTTTTTGCGTTCGTCGTCTTTTTGTGTTCGTCGTCTTTTTGCGTTTGTCTTTTTGTGTTTGTCGTCTTTTTGCGTTTGTCTTTTTGCGTTCGTCATTTTTCTGCGTCCGTCGTCTTTTTGTGTCCGTCGTCTTTTAGCGTTCATCGTCTTTTTGTGTTCGCCTTTTTGCGTCCGTCGTCTTTTTGCATCCGTCGTCTTTTTGCGTTCATCGTCTTTTTGCGTTCATCGTCTTTTTCCATTCGTCGTCTTTTTGCGTTGTCGTCTTTTTGTGTTTGTTTTCTTTTTGCTTTCGCTTTTTGTGTTCGTCGTCTTTTTGCGTTTGTCTTTTTGCTTTCGTCATTTTTCTGCGGCCGTCGTCTTTTTGCGTTCGTCGTCTTTTTGCGTCCGTCGTCTTTTTGCGTTCGTCTTTTTGCGTCCGTCGTCTTTTTGCGTTCATCATCTTTTTGCTTTTGTCGTCTTTTTGCGTTCGTCGTCTTTTTGCGTTCGTCTTTTTGCGTTCGTCTTTTTGCGTCAGTCTTTTTGCGTCCGTCGTCTTTTTGCATCAGTCGTCTTTTTGCGTTCGTCGTCTTTTTGTGTTCGTCGTCTTTTTGTGTTCGTCGTCTTTTTGCATTTGTCTTTTTGCGTTTGTTGTCTTTCTGCGTCCGTCGTCTTTTTGTGTCCGTCGTCTTTTTGCGCCCGTCGTCTGTTTGTGTCAGTCGTCTTTTTGCGTCCTTCGTCTTTTTGCGTCCGTCGTCTTTTTGCGTCCGTCGTCTTTTTGCATCAGTCGTCTTTTTGCGTTCGTCGTCTTTTTGTGTTCGTCGTCTTTTTGTGTTCGTCGTCTTTTTGCATTTGTCTTTTTGCGTTTGTTGTCTTTCTGCGTCCGTCGTCTTTTTGTGTCCGTCGTCTTTTTGCGCCCGTCGTCTGTTTGTGTCAGTCGTCTTTTTGCGTCCTTTGTCTTTTTGCGTCCTTTGTCTTTTTGCGTCCGTCGTCTTTTTGCGTCCTTCGTCTTTTCGCGTCCGTCGTCTTTTCGCGTCCGTCGTCTTTTCGCGTCCGTCGTCTTTTCGCGTCCGTCGTCTTTTCGCGTCCGTCGTCTTTTCGCGTCCGTCGTCTTTTCGCGTCCGTCGTCTTTTTGCGTTCTTTGCCTTTATGCGTACGTTGTCTTTTTCCGTCTGTTGTCTTTTTGCGTTTGTCGTCTTTTTGCGTCTGTCTTTTTGCTTCCGTCGTGTTTTTTGCGTGCGTCGTCTTTTTGTGTCCGTCGTCTTTTTGCGTTCACCCTCTTTTTGCGTCCGTCGTCTTTTTGCGTCCGTCGTCTTTTTGCTTTCATCGTCTTTTTGCATTCGTCTTTTTGCGTCCTTCGTCTTTTTGCGTCCGTCGTCTTTTTGCGTCCGTCGTCTTTTTGCATCAGTCGTCTTTTTGCGTTCGTCGTCTTTTTGTGTTCGTCGTCTTTTTGTGTTCGTCGTCTTTTTGCATTTGTCTTTTTGCGTTTGTTGTCTTTCTGCGTCCGTCGTCTTTTTGTGTCCGTCGTCTTTTTGCGCCCGTCGTCTGTTTGTGTCAGTCGTCTTTTTGCGTCCTTCGTCTTTTTGCGTCCGTCGTCTTTTTGCGTCCTTCGTCTTTTTGCGTCCGTCGTCTTTTCGCGTTCGTCGTCTTTTCGCGTCCGTCGTCTTTTCGCGTCCGTCGTCTTTTCGCGTCCGTCGTCTTTTCGCGTCCGTCGTCTTTTTGCGTTCTTTGCCTTTATGCGTACGTTGTCTTTTTCCGTCTGTTGTCTTTTTGCGTTTGTCGTCTTTTTGCGTCTGTCTTTTTGCTTCCGTCGTGTTTTTTGCGTGCGTCGTCTTTTTGTGTCCGTCGTCTTTTTGCGTTCACCCTCTTTTTGCGTCCGTCGTCTTTTTGCGTCCGTCGTCTTTTTGCTTTCATCGTCTTTTTGCATTCGTCTTTTTGCATCCGTCGTCTTTTTGCGTACGTTGTCTTTTTGCGTTCCTCGTCTTTTTGCGTTCATCGTCTTTTGCGTTCATCGTCTTTTTGTGATCGCCGTCTTTTTGCGTTTGTCTTTTTGTGGTCGTCGTCTTTTTGCGTTTGTCTTTTTGCGTTTGTAATTTTTCTGCGTCCATCGTCTTTTTGCGTCCGTTGTCTTTTTGCGTCCGTCGTCTTTTTGCGTTCGTCGTCTTTTTGCGTCCGTCGTCCTTTTGCGTTCGTCGTCTTTTTTCGTCCGTCTTTTTGCGTCCGTCTTTTTGCGTCCGTCGTCTTTTTGCGTCCGTCGTCTTTTTGCGTTCATCGTCTTTTTGCGTTCATCGTCTTTTTGCGTTTGTCTTTTTGTGTTCGTCGTCTTTTTGTGTTCGTCGTCTTTTTGCGTTTGTCTTTTTGTGTTCGTCGTCTTTTTGCGTTTGTCTTTTTGCGTTCGTCATTTTCTGCGTCCGTCGTCTTTTTCCGTCCGTCGTCTTTTTGCGTCCGTCGTCTTTTTGCGTTCTTCGTCTTTATGCATACATTGTCTTTTTCCGTCTGTCATCTTTTTGCGTTTGTCGTCTTTTTGCGTTCGTCGCCTTTTTTGCGTTCCTCGTCTTTTTGCGTTCCTCGTCTTTTTGCGTTCGTCGTCTTTTTGTGTTCGTCGTCTTTTTGCGTTTGTCTTTTTGTGTTCGTTGTCTTTTTGCGTTCGTCCTCTTTTTGCGTCCGTCGTCTTTTTGCGTCCGTCGTCTTTTTGCTTTCATCATCTTTTTGCATTCGTCTTATTGCGTCCGTCGTCTTTTTGCGTATGTTGTCTTTTTGCGTTCCTCCTGTTGCGTTCCTCGTCTTTTTGCGTTCGTCGTCTTTTTGTGTTCGTCGTCTTTTTGCGTTTGTCTTTTTGTGTTCGTCGTCTTTTTGCGTTTGCCTTTTTGTGTTCGTCATTTTTCTGCGTCCGTCGTCTTTTTGTGTCCGTCGTCTTTGTGCGCCCATCGTCTTTTTGCGTCAGTCGTCTTTTTGCGTCCTTCGTCTTTTTGCGTCCGTCGTCTTTTTGCGTCCGTCGTCTTTTTGCGTCCGTCGTCTTTTTGCGTCCGTCGTCTTTTTGCGTCCGTCGTCTTTTTGCGTCCGTCCTCTTTTTGCGTCCGTCATCTTTTTGCGTTCTTCGTCTTTATGCGTACGTTGTCTTTTTCCGTCTGTTGTCTTTTTGCGTTCGTCGTCTTTTTGCGTTTGTCGTCTTTTTGCATCTGTCTTTTGCGTCCGTCGTATTTTTTGCGCCCGTCGTCTTTTTGTGTCCGTTGTCTTTTTGCGTTCGTCCTCTTTTTGCGTTTGTCGTCTTTTTGCGTCCGTCGTCTTTTTGCTTTCAACGTCTTTTTGCATTCGTCTTTTTGCGTCCGTCGTCTTTTTGCGTACGTTGTCTTTTTGCGTTCCTCGTCTGTTTGCGTTCGTCGTCTTTTTGCGTTCGTCGTCTTTTCGCGCCCGTCGTCTTTTCGCGTCCGTCGTCTTTTCGCGTCCGTCGTCTTTTCGCGTCCGTCGTCTTTTCGCGTCCGTCGTCTTTTTGCGTCCGTCGTATTTTTGCGTCCGTCGTCTTTTTGCGTCCGTCGTCTTTTTGCGTCCGTCCTCTTTTTGCGTTCTTCGTCTTTATGCGTACGTTGTCTTTTTCCGTCTGTTGTCTTTTTGCGTTTGTCGTCTTTTTGCATCTGACTTTTGCGTCCGTCGTATTTTTTGCGCCCGTCGTCTTTTTGTGTCCGTTGTCTTTTTGCGTTCGTCCTCTTTTTGCGCCCGTCGTCTTTTTGTGACCGTTGTCTTTTTGCGTTCGTCCTCTTTTTGCGTCCGTCGTCTTTTTGCGTCCGTCGTCTTTTTGCTTTCATCGTCTTTTTGCATTCGTCTTTTTGCGTCCGTCGTCTTTTTGCGTGCGTTGTCTTTTTGCGTTCCTCGTCTTTTTGCGTTCGTCGTCTTTTTGCGTTCGTCGTCTTTTTGTGTTCGTCGTCTTTTTGCGTTTGTCTTTTTGTGTTCGTCATCTTTTTGCGTTTGTCTTTTTGCGTTCGTCATTTTCTGCGTCCGTCGTCTTTTTGCATCTGTCGTCTTTTTGCGTCCGTCGTCTTTTTGCGTTCTTCGTCTTTATGCGTACATTGTCTTTTTCCGTCTGTCATCTTTTTGCGTTTGTCATCTTTTTGCGTTCGTCGTCTTTTTTGCGTCCGTCGTCTTTTTGTGTCCGTTGTCTTTTTGCGTTCGTCCTCTTTTTGCGTCCGTCGTCTTTTTGCGTCCGTTGTCTTTTTGCTTTCATCATCTTTTTGCATTCGTCTTATTGCGTCCGTCATCTTTTTGCGTACGTTGTCTTTTTGCGTTCCTCGTCTTTTTGCGTTCCTCGTCTTTTTGCGTTCCTCGTCTTTTTGCGTTCCTCGTCTTTTTGCGTTCCTCGTCTTTTTGCGTTTGCCTTTTTGCGTTCGTCATTTTTCTGCGTCCGTCGTCTTTTTGTGTCCGTCGTCTTTGTGCGCCCATCGTCTTTTTGCGTCAGTCATCTTTTTGCGTCCTTCGTCTTTTTGCGTCCGTCGTCTTTTTGCGTCCGTCGTCTTTTTGCGTCCGTCGTCTTTTTGCGTCCGTCGTATTTTTGCGTCCGTCGTCTTTTTGCGTCCGTCCTCTTTTTGCGTCCGTCATCTTTTTGCGTTCTTCGTCTTTATGCGTACGTTGTCTTTTTCCGTCTGTTGTCTTTTTGCGTTTGTCGTCTTTTTGCATCTGTCTTTTGCGTCCGTCGTATTTTTTGCGCCCGTCGTCTTTTTGTGTCCGTTGTCTTTTTGCGTTCGTCCTCTTTTTGCGTTCGTCGTCTTTTTGCGTCCGTCGTCTTTTTGCTTTCATCGTCTTTTTGCATTCGTCTTTTTGCGTCCGTCGTCTTTTTGCGTACGTTGTCTTTTTGCGTTCCTCGTCTTTTTGCGTTCGTCGTCTTTTTGCGTTCGTCGTCTTTTTGCGTTCGTCGTCTTTTTGTGTTCGTCGTCTTTTTGCGTTTGTCTTTTTGTGTTCGTAGTCTTTTTGCGTTTGTCTTTTTGCGTTCGCCATTTTCTGCGTCCGTCGTCTTTTTGCGTCCGTCGTCTTTTTCCGTCTGTCATCTTTTTGCGTTCGTCGTCTTTTTGCGTTCGTCGTCTTTTTGCGTCTGTCTTTTTGCGTCCGTAGTCTTTTTGCATTCGTCGTCTTTTTTTGCGTTCATCGTCTTTTTTGCGTTTGTCTTTTTGCGTCCGTCGTCTTTTTGCGTACGTTGTCTTTTTGCGTTTGTCGTCTTTTTGCGTTCGTCGTCTTTTTGCGTTCGTCGTCTTTTTGTGTTCGTCGTCTTTTTGCGTTTGTCTTTTTGTGTTTGTCGTCTTTTTGCGTTTGTCTTTTTGCGTTCGTCATTTTTCTGCGTCCGTCGTCTTTTTGTGTCCGTCGTCTTTTAGCGTTCATCGTCTTTTTGTGTTCGTCTTTTTGCGTCCGTCGTCTTTTTGCATCCGTCGTCTTTTTGCGTTCATCGTCTTTTTGCGTTCATCGTCTTTTTCCATTCGTCGTCTTTTTGCGTTGTCGTCTTTTTGTGTTCGTTGTCTTTTTGCTTTGGCTTTTTGTGTTCGTCGTCTTTTTGTGTTTGTCTTTTTGCTTTCGTCATTTTTCTGCGGCCGTCGTCTTTTTGCGTTCGTCGTCTTTTTGCGTCCGTCGTCTTTTTGCGTTCGTCTTTTTGCGTCCGTCGTCTTTTTGCGTTCATCATCTTTTTGCTTTTGTCGTCTTTTTGCGTTCGTCGTCTTTTTGCGTTCGTCTTTTTGCGTTCGTCTTTTTGCGTCAGTCTTTTTGCGTCCGTCGTCTTTTTGCATCAGTCGTCTTTTTGCGTTCGTCGTCTTTTTGTGTTCGTCGTCTTTTTGTGTTCGTCGTCTTTTTGCATTTGTCTTTTTGCGTTTGTTGTCTTTCTGCGTCCGTCGTCTTTTTGTGTCCGTCGTCTTTTTGCGCCCGTCGTCTGTTTGTGTCAGTCGTCTTTTTGCGTCCTTCGTCTTTTTGCGTCCGTCGTCTTTTTGCGTCCGTCGTCTTTTTGCATCAGTCGTCTTTTTGCGTTCGTCGTCTTTTTGTGTTCGTCGTCTTTTTGTGTTCGTCGTCTTTTTGTGTTCGTCGTCTTTTTGCATTTGTCTTTTTGCGTTTGTTGTCTTTCTGCATCCGTCGTCTTTTTGTGTCCGTCGTCTTTTTGCGCCCGTCGTCTGTTTGTGTCAGTCGTCTTTTTGCGTCCTTCGTCTTTTTGCGTCCGTCGTCTTTTTGCGTCCTTCGTCTTTTGGCGTCCGTCGTCTTTTCGCGTCCGTCGTCTTTTCGCGTCCGTCGTCTTTTCGCGTCCGTCGTCTTTTCGCGTCCGTCGTCTTTTCGCGTCCGTCGTCTTTTTGCGTTCTTTGCCTTTATGCGTACGTTGTCTTTTTCCGTCTGTTGTCTTTTTGCGTTTGTCGTCTTTTTGCGTCTGTCTTTTTGCTTCCGTCGTGTTTTTTGCGTGCGTCGTCTTTTTGTGTCCGTCGTCTTTTTGCGTTCACCCTCTTTTTGCGTCCGTCGTCTTTTTGCGTCCGTCGTCTTTTTGCTTTCATCGTCTTTTTGCATTCGTCTTTTTGCGTCCTTCGTCTTTTTGCGTCCGTCGTCTTTTTGCGTCCGTCGTCTTTTTGCATCAGTCGTCTTTTTGCGTTCGTCGTCTTTTTGTGTTCGTCGTCTTTTTGTGTTCGTCGTCTTTTTGCATTTGTCTTTTTGCGTTTGTTGTCTTTCTGCGTCCGTCGTCTTTTTGTGTCCGTCGTCTTTTTGCGCCCGTCGTCTGTTTGTGTCAGTCGTCTTTTTGCGTCCTTCGTCTTTTTGCGTCCTTCGTCTTTTTGCGTCCGTCGTCTTTTTGCGTCCTTCGTCTTTTTGCGTCCGTCGTCTTTTCGCGTTCGTCGTCTTTTCGCGTCCGTCGTCTTTTCGCGTCCGTCGTCTTTTCGCGTCCGTCGTCTTTTCGCGTCCGTCGTCTTTTCGCGTCCGTCGTCTTTTCGCGTCCGTCGTCTTTTTGCGTTCTTTGCCTTTATGCGTACGTTGTCTTTTTCCGTCTGTTGTCTTTTTGCGTTTGTCGTCTTTTTGCGTCTGTCTTTTTGCTTCCGTCGTGTTTTTTGCGTGCGTCGTCTTTTTGTGTCCGTCGTCTTTTTGCGTTCACCCTCTTTTTGCGTCCGTCGTCTTTTTGCGTCCGTCGTCTTTTTGCTTTCATCGTCTTTTTGCATTCGTCTTTTTGCGTCCTTCGTCTTTTTGCGTCCGTCGTCTTTTTGCGTCCGTCGTCTTTTTGCATCAGTCGTCTTTTTGCGTTCGTCGTCTTTTTGTGTTCGTCGTCTTTTTGTGTTCGTCGTCTTTTTGCATTTGTCTTTTTGCGTTTGTTGTCTTTCTGCGTCCGTCGTCTTTTTGTGTCCGTCGTCTTTTTGCGCCCGTCGTCTGTTTGTGTCAGTCGTCTTTTTGCGTCCTTCGTCTTTTTGCGTCCGTCGTCTTTTTGCGTCCTTCGTCTTTTTGCGTCCGTCGTCTTTTCGCGTTCGTCGTCTTTTCGCGTCCGTCGTCTTTTCGCGTCCGTCGTCTTTTCGCGTCCGTCGTCTTTTCGCGTCCGTCGTCTTTTTGCGTTCTTTGCCTTTATGCGTACGTTGTCTTTTTCCGTCTGTTGTCTTTTTGCGTTTGTCGTCTTTTTGCGTCTGTCTTTTTGCTTCCGTCGTGTTTTTTGCGTGCGTCGTCTTTTTGTGTCCGTCGTCTTTTTGCGTTCACCCTCTTTTTGCGTCCGTCGTCTTTTTGCGTCCGTCGTCTTTTTGCTTTCATCGTCTTTTTGCATTCGTATTTTTGCATCCGTCGTCTTTTTGCGTACGTTGTCTTTTTGCGTTCCTTGTCTTTTTGCGTTCATCGTCTTTTGCGTTCATCGTCTTTTTGTGATCGTCGTCTTTTTGCGTTTGTCTTTTTGTGGTCGTCGTCTTTTTGCGTTTGTCTTTTTGCGTTTGTCATTTTTCTGCTTCCATCGTCTTTTTGCGTCCGTTGTCTTTTTGCGTCCGTCGTCTTTTTGCGTTCGTCGTCTTTTTGCGTCCGTCGTCATTTTGCGTTCTTCGTCTTTTTTCGTCCGTCTTTTTGCGTCCGTCTTTTTGCGTCCGTCGTCTTTTTGCGTCCGTCGTCTTTTTGCGTCCGTCGTCTTTTTGCGTTCATCGTCTTTTTGCGTTCATCGTCTTTTTGCGTTTGTCTTTTTGTGTTCGTCGTCTTTTTGTGTTCGTCGTCTTTTTGCGTTTGTCTTTTTGTGTTCGTCGTCTTTTTGCGTTTGTCTTTTTGCGTTCGTCATTTTCTGCGTCCGTCGTCTTTTTCCGTCCGTCGTCTTTTTGCGTCCGTCGTCTTTTTGCGTTCTTCGTCTTTATGCGTACATTGTCTTTTTCCGTCTGTCATCTTTTTGCGTTTGTCGTCTTTTTGCGTTCGTCGTCTTTTTTGCGTTCCTCGTCTTTTTGCGTTCCTCGTCTTTTTGCGTTCGTCGTCTTTTTGTGTTCGTCGTCTTTTTGCGTTTGTCTTTTTGTGTTCGTTGTCTTTTTGCGTTCGTCCTCTTTTTGCGTCCGTCGTCTTTTTGCGTCCGTCGTCTTTTTGCTTTCATCATCTTTTTGCATTCGTCTTATTGCGTCCGTCGTCTTTTTGCGTATGTTGTCTTTTTGCGTTCCTCGTCCTTTTGCATTCCTCGTCTTTTTGCGTTCGTCGTCTTTTTGTGTTCGTCGTCTTTTTGCGTTTGTCTTTTTGTGTTCGTCGTCTTTTTGCGTTTGCCTTTTTGCGTTCGTCATTTTTCTGCGTCCGTCGTCTTTTTGTGTCCGTCGTCTTTGTGCGGCCATCGTCTTTTTGCGTCAGTCGTCTTTTTGTGTCCTTCGTCTTTTTGCGTCCGTCGTCTTTTTGCGTCCGTCGTCTTTTTGCGTCCGTCGTCTTTTTGCGTCCGTCGTCTTTTTGCGTCCGTCGTCTTTTTGCGTCCGTCCTCTTTTTGCGTCCGTCCTCTTTTTGCGTTCTTCGTCTTTATGCGTACGTTGTCTTTTTCCGTCTGTTGTCTTTTTGCGTTTGTCGTCTTTTTGCATCTGTCTTTTGCGTCCGTCGTATTTTTTGCGCCCGTCGTCTTTTTGTGTCCGTTGTCTTTTTGCGTTCGTCCTCTTTTTGCGTTTGTCGTCTTTTTGCGTCCGTCGTCTTTTTGCTTTCATCGTCTTTTTGCATTCGTCTTTTTGCGTCCGTCGTCTTTTTCCGTCTGTTGTCTTTTTGCGTTTGTCGTCTTTTTGCGTTCGTCGTCTTTTCGCGCCCGTCGTCTTTTCGCGTCCGTCGTCTTTTTGCGTTCGTCGTCTTTTCGCGCCCGTCGTCTTTTCGCGTCCGTCGTCTTTTCGCGTCCGTCGTCTTTTCGCGTCCGTCGTCTTTTCGCGTCCGTCGTCTTTTTGCGTCCGTCGTCTTTTTGCGTTCTTTGCCTTTATGCGTACGTTGTCTTTTTCCGTCTGTTGTCTTTTTGCGTTTGTCGTCTTTTTGCGTCTGTCTTTTTGCTTCCGTCGTGTTTTTTGCGTGCGTCGTCTTTTTGTGTCCGTCGTCTTTTTGCGTTCCTCGTCTTTTTGCGTTCCTCGTCTTTTTGCGTTCGTCGTCTTTTTGTGTTCGTCGTCTTTTTGCGTTTGTCTTTTTATGTTCGTCGTCTTTTTGCGTTTGTCACTTTGCGTTCGTCATTTTTCAGCGTCCGTCGTCTTTTTGTGTCCGTCGTCTTTTTGCGCCCATCGTCTTTTTGCGTCAGTCGTCTTTTAGCGTCCGTCGTCTTTTTGCGTCCGTCGTCTTTTTGCGTCCGTCGTCTTTTTGCTTCCGTCGTCTTTTTGCGTCCATCGTCTTTTTGCGTTCGTCCTCTTTTTGCGTCCGTCGTCTTTTTGCGTTCTTCGTCTTTATGCGTACGTTGTCTTTTTCCGTCTTGTCTTTTTGCCTTTGTCGTCTTTTTGCGCCCGTCGTCTTTTTGTGTCCGTTGTCTTTTTGTGTTCGTCCTCTTTTTGCGTCCGTCGTCTTTTTGCGTCCGTCGTCTTTTTGCTTTCATCGTCTTTTTGCATTCGTCTTTTTGCGTCCGTCGTCTTTTTGCGTGCGTTGTCTTTTTGCGTTCCTCGTCTTTTTGCGTTCCTCGTCTTTTTGCGTTCGTCGTCTTTTTGTGTTCGTCGTCTTTTTGCGTTTGTCTTTTTGTGTTCGACGTCTTTTTGCGTTTGTCTTTTTGCGTTCGTCATTTTCTGCGTCCGTCGTCTTTTTGCGTCCGTCGTCTTTTTGCGTCCGTCGTCTTTTTGCGTTCTTCGTCTTTATGCGTACATTGTCTTTTTCCGTCTGTCATCTTTTTGCGTTTGTCGTCTTTTTGCGTTCGTCGTCTTTTTTGCGTCCGTCGTCTTTTTGTGTCCGTTGTCTTTTTGCGTTCGTCCTCTTTTTGCGTCCGTCGTCTTTTTGCGTTCTTTGCCTTTATGCGTACGTTGTCTTTTTCCGTCTGTTGTCTTTTTGCGTTTGTCGTCTTTTTGCGTCTGTCTTTTTGCTTCCGTCGTGTTTTTTGCGTGCGTCGTCTTTTTGTGTCCGTCGTCTTTTTGCGTTCCTCGTCTTTTTGCGTTCCTCGTCTTTTTGCGTTCGTCGTCTTTTTGTGTTCGTCGTCTTTTTGCGTTTGTCTTTTTATGTTCGTCGTCTTTTTGCGTTTGTCTTTTTGCGTTCGTCATTTTTCTGCGTCCGTCGTCTTTTTGTGTCCGTCGTCTTTTTGCGCCCATCGTCTTTTTGCGTCAGTCGTCTTTTAGCGTCCGTCGTCTTTTTGCGTCCGTCGTCTTTTTGCGTTCGTCCTCTTTTTGCGTCCGTCGTCTTTTTGCGTTCTTCGTCTTTATGCGTACGTTGTCTTTTTCCGTCTGTTGTCTTTTTGCGTTTGTCGTCTTTTTGCGCCCGTCGTCTTTTTGTGTCCGTTGTCTTTTTGCGTTCGTCCTCTTTTTGCGTCCGTCGTCTTTTTGCGTCCGTCGTCTTTTTGCTTTCATCGTCTTTTTGCATTCGTCTTTTTGCGTCCGTCGTCTTTTTGCGTGCGTTGTCTTTTTGCGTTCCTCGTCTTTTTGCGTTCCTCGTCTTTTTGCGTTCGTCGTCTTTTTGTGTTCGTCATCTTTTTGCGTTTGTCTTTTTGTGTTCGACGTCTTTTTGCGTTTGTCTTTTTGCGTTCGTCATTTTCTGCGTCCGTCGTCTTTTTGCGTCCGTCGTCTTTTTGCGTCCGTCGTCTTTTTGCGTTCTTCGTCTTTATGCGTACATTGTCTTTTTCCGTCTGTCATCTTTTTGCGTTTGTCGTCTTTTTGCGTTCGTCGTCTTTTTTGCGTCCGTCGTCTTTTTGTGTCCGTTGTCTTTTTGCGTTCGTCCTCTTTTTGCGTCCGTCGTCTTTTTGCGTTCTTTGCCTTTATGCGTACGTTGTCTTTTTCCGTCTGTTGTCTTTTTGCGTTTGTCGTCTTTTTGCGTCTGTCTTTTTGCTTCCGTCGTGTTTTTTGCGTGCGTCGTCTTTTTGTGTCCGTCGTCTTTTTGCGTTCCTCGTCTTTTTGCGTTCCTCGTCTTTTTGCGTTCGTCGTCTTTTTGTGTTCGTCGTCTTTTTGCGTTTGTCTTTTTATGTTCGTCGTCTTTTTGCGTTTGTCTTTTTGCGTTCGTCATTTTTCTGCGTCCGTCGTCTTTTTGTGTCCGTCGTCTTTTTGCGCCCATCGTCTTTTTGCGTCAGTCGTCTTTTAGCGTCCGTCGTCTTTTTGCATCCGTCGTCTTTTTGCTTCCGTCGTCTTTTTGCGTCCATCGTCTTTTTGCGTTCGTCCTCTTTTTGCGTCCGTCGTCTTTTTGCGTTCTTCGTCTTTATGCGTACGTTGTCTTTTTCCGTCTGTTGTCTTTTTGCGTTTGTCGTCTTTTTGCGCCCGTCGTCTTTTTGTGTCCATCGTCTTTTTGCGTTCGTCCTCTTTTTGCGCCCGTCATCTTTTTGCGTTCTTCGTCTTTATGCGTACGTTGTCTTTTTCCGTCTGTTGTCTTTTTGCGTTTGTCGTCTTTTTGCGTCTGTCTTTTTGCTTCCGTCGTGTTTTTTGCGTGCGTCGTCTTTTTGTGTCCGTCGTCTTTTTGCGTTCGTCCTCTTTTTGCGTCCGTCGTCTTTTTGCGTCCGTCGTCTTTTTGCTTTCATCGTATTTTTGCATTCGTCTTTTTGCATCCGTTGTCTTTTTGCATACGTTGTCTTTTTGCGTTCATCGTCTTTTTGCGTTCATCGTCTTTTGCGTTCATCGTCTTTTTGTGATCGTCGTCTTTTTGCGTTTGTCTTTTTGTGGTCGTCGTCTTTTTGCGTTTGTCTTTTTGCGTTTGTCATTTTTCTGCGTCCATCGTCTTTTTGCGTCCGTTGTCTTTTTGCGTCCGTCGTCTTTTTGCTTTCATCGTCTTTTTGCATTTGTCTTTTTGCGTCCCTCGTCTTTTTGCGTACGTTGTCTTTTTGCGTTCCTCGTCTGTTTGCGTTCGTCGTCTTTTTGCGTTCGTCGTCTTTTCGCGCCCGTCGTCTTTTCGCGCCCGTCGTCTTTTCGCGTCCGTCGTCTTTTCGCGTCCGTCGTCTTTTCGCGTCCGTCGTCTTTTCGCGTCCGTCGTCTTTTTGCGTCCGTCGTCTTTTTGCGTTCTTTGCCTTTATGCGTACGTTGTCTTTTTCCGTCTGTTGTCTTTTTGCGTTTGTCGTCTTTTTGCGTCTGTCTTTTTGCTTCCGTCGTGTTTTTTGCGTGCGTCGTCTTTTTGTGTCCGTCGTCTTTTTGCGTTCCTCGTCTTTTTGCGTTCCTCGTCTTTTTGCTTCCGTCGTGTTTTTTGCGTGCGTCGTCTTTTTGTGTCCGTCGTCTTTTTGCGTTCCTCGTCTTTTTGCGTTCCTCGTCTTTTTGCGTTCGTCGTCTTTTTGTGTTCGTCGTCTTTTTGCGTTTGTCTTTTTATGTTCGTCGTCTTTTTGCGTTTGTCTTTTTGCGTTCGTCATTTTTCTGCGTCCGTCGTCTTTTTGTGTCCGTCGTCTTTTTGCGCCCATCGTCTTTTTGCGTCAGTCGTCTTTTAGCGTCCGTCGTCTTTTTGCGTCCGTCGTCTTTTTGCGTTCGTCCTCTTTTTGCGTCCGTCGTCTTTTTGCGTTCCTCGTCTTTTTGCGTTCGTCGTCTTTTTGCGTTCGTCGTCTTTTTGTGTTCGTTGTCTTTTTGCGTTTGTCTTTTTGCGTTTGTCTTTTTGTGTTCGTCGTCTTTTTGCGTTTGTCTTCTTGCGTTCGTCGTTTTTCTGCGTCCGTCGTCTTTTTGCATCCGTCGTCTTTTTGCGTCCGTCGTCTTTTTGCGTCCGTCGTCTTTTTGCGTCCGTCGTCTTTTTGCGTCTGTCGTCTTTTTGCGTTTGTCGTCTTTTTTTGTTCGGCTTTTTTCGTCCGTCTTTTTGCGTCCGTCGTCTTTTTGCGTCCGTCGTCTTTTTGCGTCCGTCGTCTTTTTGCGTTCGTCGTTTTGCGTCCGTCGTCTTTTTGCGTTCATCGTCTTTTTGCGTTCATCGTCTTTTCGCGTTCGTCGTTTTGCGTTCGTCTTTTTGCGTCCATCTTTTTGCGTCCGTCTTTTTGCGTCCGTCGTCTTTTTGCGTCCGTCGTCTTTTTGCGTCTGTTGTCTTTTTGCGTCTGTCTTTTTACGTCTGTCGTCTTTTTTGCGTCCGTCGTCTTTTTGTGTCCGTCGTCTTTTTGCGTTCGTCCTCTTTTTGCGTCCGTCGTCTTTTTGCGTTCCTCATCTTTTTGCGTTCGTCGTCTTTTTGCGTTCGTCGTCTTTTTGTGTTCGTTGTCTTTTTGTGTTTGTCTTTTTGCGTTTGTCTTTTTGTGTTCGTCGTCTTTTTGCGTTTGTCTTTTTGCGTTCGTCGTTTTTCTGCGTCCGTCGTCTTTTTGCATCCGTCGTCTTTTTGCGTCCGTCGTCTTTTTGCATCCGTCATCTTTTTGCGTCCGTCGTCTTTTTGCGTTCATCGTCTTTTTGCGTTCGTCGTTTTGCGTCCGTCGTCTTTTTGCGTTCATCGTCTTTTTGCGTTCATCGTCTTTTCGCGTTCGTCGTTTTGCGTTCGTCTTTTTGCGTCCATCTTTTTGTGTCCGTCTTTTCGCGTCCGTCGTCTTTTTGCGTCCGTCGTCTTTTTGCGTCTGTTGTCTTTATGCGTCTGTCTTTTTACGTCCGTTGTCTTTTTTGCGTCCGTCGTCTTTTTGTGTCCGTCGTCTTTTTGCGTTCGTCCTCTTTTTGCGTCCGTCGTCTTTTTGCGTTCCTCGTCTTTTTGCGTTCGTCGTCTTTTTGTGTTTGTCTTTTTGCGTTTGTCTTTTTGTGTTCGTCGTCTTTTTGCGTTTGTCTTTTTGCGTTCATCGTTTTTCTGCGTCCGTCGTCTTTTTGCATCCGTCATCTTTTTGCGTCCGTCGTCTTTTTGCGTCCGTCGTCTTTTTGCGTCCGTCGTCTTTTTGCGTTCGTCGTCTTTTTTCGTTCGTCTTTTTTCGTCCGTCTTTTTGCGTCCGTCGTCTTTTTGTGTCCGTCGTCTTTTTGCGTTCATCGTCTTTTTGCGTTCGTCTTTTTGCGTCCGTCGTCTTTTTGCGTTCATCGCCTTTTTGCATTCATCGTCTTTTTGCGTTCGTCGTTTTGCGTTCGTCTTTTTGCATCCGTCTTTTTGCGTCCGTCGTCTTTTTGCGTCCGTCGTCTTTTTGCGTCCGTCGTCTTTTTGAGTCCGTCGTCTTTTTGCGTCCGTCGTCTTTTTGCGTCCGTCGTCTTTCTGCGTCCGTCGTCTTTCTGCGTCCGTCGTCTTTTTGCGTCCGTCGTCTTTATGCGTCCTTCGTCTTTCTGCATCCGTCGTCTTTCTGCGTCCGTCGTCTTTCTGCGCCCGTCGTCTTTCTGCGCCGTCATCTTTCTGCGCCCGTCGTCTTTCTGCGCCCGTCGTCTTTTTGCGCCCGTCGTCTTTTTGCGCCCATCCTCATTTTGCGCCCGTCGTCTTTTTGCGCCCGTCCTCTTTTTGCGCCCGTCCTCTTTTTGCACCCGTCCTCTTTTTGCGCCCTTCCTCTTTTTGCGTCCGTCCTCTTTTTGCGTCCGTCCTCTTTTTGCGTCCGTCGTCTTTTTGCGTCCGTCGTCTTTTTGCGTTCTTCGTCTTTATGCGTACGTTGTCTTTTTCCGTCTGTTGTCTTTTTGCGTTTGTCGTCTTTTTGCGTCTGTCTTTTTGCGTCCGTCGTCTTTTTTGCGTCCGTCGTCTTTTTTGCGTCCGTCGTCTTTTTGTGTCCGTTCTCTTTTTGCGTTCGTCCTCTTTTTGCGTCCGTCGTCTTTTTGCGTCCGTCGTCTTTTTGCTTTCATCGTCTTTTTGCATTCGTCTTTTTTCATCCGTGGTCTTTTTGCGTACGTTGTCTTTTTGCGTTCCTCGTCTTTTTGCGTTCGTCGTCTTTTTGCGTCCGTCGTCCTTTTGCGTTCGTCGTCTTTTTTCGTCCGTCTTTTTGCGTCCGTCTTTTTGCGTCCGTCGTCTTTTTGCGTCCATCGTCTTTTTGCGTTCATCGTCTTTTTGCGTTCATCGTCTTTTTGCGTTTGTCTTTTTGTGTTCGTCGTCTTTTTGTGTTCGTCGTCTTTTTGCGTTTGTCTTTTTGTGTTCGTCGTCTTTTTGCGTTTGTCTTTTTGCGTTCGTCATTTTCTGCGTCCGTCGTCTTTTTGCGTCCGTCGTCTTTTTGCGTCCGTCATCTTTTTGCGTTCTTCGTCTTTATGCGTACATTGTCTTTTTCCGTCTGTCATCTTTTTGCGTTTGTCGTCTTTTTGCGTTCGTCGTCTTTTTTGCGTTCCTCGTCTTTTTGCGTTCCTCGTCTTTTTGCGTTCGTCGTCTTTTTGTGTTCGTCGTCTTTTTGCGTTTGTCTTTTTGTGTCCGTTGTCTTTTTGCGTTCGTCCTCTTTTTGCGTCCGTCGTCTTATTGCGTCCGTCGTCTTTTTGCTTTCATCATCTTTTTGCATTCGTCTTATTGCGTCCGTCGTCTTTTTGCGTATGTTGTCTTTTTGCGTTCCTCGTCTTTTTGCGTTCCTCATCTTTTTGCGTTCGTCGTCTTTTTGTGTTCGTCGTCTTTTTGCGTTTGTCTTTTTGTGTTCGTCGTCTTTTTGCGTTTGCCTTTTTGCGTTCGTCATTTTTCTGCGTCCGTCGTCTTTTTGTGTCCGTCGTCTTTGTGCGCCCATCGTCTTTTTGCGTCCGTCGTCTTTTTGCGTCCTTCGTCTTTTTGCGTCCGTCGTCTTTTTGCGTCCGTCGTCTTTTTGCGTCCGTCGTCTTTTTCCGTCCGTCGTCTTTTTGTGTCCGTTGTCTTTTTGCGTTCGTCCTCTTTTTGCGTTTGTCGTCTTTTTGCGTCCTTCGTCTTTTTGCTTTCATCGTCTTTTTGCATTTGTCTTTTTGCGTCCCTCGTCTTTTTGCGTACGTTGTCTTTTTGCGTTCCTCGTCTGTTTGCATTCGTCGTCTTTTTGCGTTCGTCGTCTTTTCGCGCCCGTCGTCTTTTCGCGTCCGTCGTCTTTTCGCGTCCGTCGTCTTTTCGCGTCCGTCGTCTTTTCGCGTCCGTCGTCTTTTCGCGTCCGTCGTCTTTTTGCGTCCGTCGTCTTTTTGCGTTCTTTGCCTTTATGCGTACGTTGTCTTTTTCCGTCTGTTGTCTTTTTGCGTTTGTCGTCTTTTTGCGTCTGTCTTTTTGCTTCCGTCGTGTTTTTTGCGTGCGTCATCTTTTTGTGTCCGTCGTCTTTTTGCGTTCCTCGTCTTTTTGCGTTCCTCGTCTTTTTGCGTTCGTCGTCTTTTTGTGTTCGTCGTCTTTTTGCGTTTGTCTTTTTATGTTCGTCGTCTTTTTGCGTTTGTCTTTTTGCGTTCGTCATTTTTCTGCGTCCGTCGTCTTTTTGTGTCCGTCGTCTTTTTGCACCCATCGTCTTTTTGCGTCAGTCGTCTTTTAGCGTCCGTCGTCTTTTTGCGTCCGTCGTCTTTTTGCGTTCGTCCTCTTTTTGCGTCCGTCGTCTTTTTGCGTTCTTCGTCTTTATGCGTACGTTGTCTTTTTCCGTCTGTTGTCTTTTTGCGTTTGTCGTCTTTTTGCGCCCGTCGTCTTTTTGTGTCCGTTGTCTTTTTGCGTTCGTCCTCTTTTTGCGTCCGTCGTCTTTTTGCGTCCGTCGTCTTTTTGCTTTCATCGTCTTTTTGCATTCGTCTTTTTGCGTCCGTCGTCTTTTTGCGTGCGTTGTCTTTTTGCGTTCCTCGTCTTTTTGCGTTCCTCGTCTTTTTGCGTTCGTCGTCTTTTTGTGTTCGTCATCTTTTTGCGTTTGTCTTTTTGTGTTCGACGTCTTTTTGCGTTTGTCTTTTTGCGTTCGTCATTTTCTGCGTCCGTCGTCTTTTTGCGTCCGTCGTCTTTTTGCGTCCGTCGTCTTTTTGCGTTCTTCGTCTTTATGCGTACATTGTCTTTTTCCGTCTGTCATCTTTTTGCGTTTGTCGTCTTTTTGCGTTCGTCGTCTTTTTTGCGTCCGTCGTCTTTTTGTGTCCGTTGTCTTTTTGCGTTCGTCCTCTTTTTGCGTCCGTCGTCTTTTTGCGTTCTTTGCCTTTATGCGTACGTTGTCTTTTTCCGTCTGTTGTCTTTTTGCGTTTGTCGTCTTTTTGCGTCTGTCTTTTTGCTTCCGTCGTGTTTTTTGCGTGCGTCGTCTTTTTGTGTCCGTCGTCTTTTTGCGTTCCTCGTCTTTTTGCGTTCCTCGTCTTTTTGCGTTCGTCGTCTTTTTGTGTTCGTCGTCTTTTTGCGTTTGTCTTTTTATGTTCGTCGTCTTTTTGCGTTTGTCTTTTTGCGTTCGTCATTTTTCTGCGTCCGTCGTCTTTTTGTGTCCGTCGTCTTTTTGCGCCCATCGTCTTTTTGCGTCAGTCGTCTTTTAGCGTCCGTCGTCTTTTTGCATCCGTCGTCTTTTTGCTTCCGTCGTCTTTTTGCGTCCATCGTCTTTTTGCGTTCGTCCTCTTTTTGCGTCCGTCGTCTTTTTGCGTTCTTCGTCTTTATGCGTACGTTGTCTTTTTCCGTCTGTTGTCTTTTTGCGTTTGTCGTCTTTTTGCGCCCGTCGTCTTTTTGTGTCCATCGTCTTTTTGCGTTCGTCCTCTTTTTGCGCCCGTCATCTTTTTGCGTTCTTCGTCTTTATGCGTACGTTGTCTTTTTCCGTCTGTTGTCTTTTTGCGTTTGTCGTCTTTTTGCGTCTGTCTTTTTGCTTCCGTCGTGTTTTTTGCGTGCGTCGTCTTTTTGTGTCCGTCGTCTTTTTGCGTTCGTCCTCTTTTTGCGTCCGTCGTCTTTTTGCGTCCGTCGTCTTTTTGCTTTCATCGTATTTTTGCATTCGTCTTTTTGCATCCGTTGTCTTTTTGCATACGTTGTCTTTTTGCGTTCATCGTCTTTTTGCGTTCATCGTCTTTTGCGTTCATCGTCTTTTTGTGATCGTCGTCTTTTTGCGTTTGTCTTTTTGTGGTCGTCGTCTTTTTGCGTTTGTCTTTTTGCGTTTGTCATTTTTCTGCGTCCATCGTCTTTTTGCGTCCGTTGTCTTTTTGCGTCCGTCGTCTTTTTGCTTTCATCGTCTTTTTGCATTTGTCTTTTTGCGTCCCTCGTCTTTTTGCGTACGTTGTCTTTTTGCGTTCCTCGTCTGTTTGCGTTCGTCGTCTTTTTGCGTTCGTCGTCTTTTCGCGCCCGTCGTCTTTTCGCGTCCGTCGTCTTTTCGCGTCCGTCGTCTTTTCGCGTCCGTCGTCTTTTCGCGTCCGTCGTCTTTTCGCGTCCGTCGTCTTTTTGCGTCCGTCGTCTTTTTGCGTTCTTTGCCTTTATGCGTACGTTGTCTTTTTCCGTCTGTTGTCTTTTTGCGTTTGTCGTCTTTTTGCGTCTGTCTTTTTGCTTCCGTCGTGTTTTTTGCGTGCGTCGTCTTTTTGTGTCCGTCGTCTTTTTGCGTTCCTCGTCTTTTTGCGTTCCTCGTCTTTTTGCGTTCGTCGTCTTTTTGTGTTCGTCGTCTTTTTGCGTTTGTCTTTTTATGTTCGTCGTCTTTTTGCGTTTGTCTTTTTGCGTTCGTCATTTTTCTGCGTCCGTCGTCTTTTTGTGTCCGTCGTCTTTTTGCGCCCATCGTCTTT
Organism: Leucoraja ocellata; assembly: GCA_036785375.1. Taxonomy (NCBI): domain Eukaryota; kingdom Metazoa; phylum Chordata; class Chondrichthyes; order Rajiformes; family Rajidae; genus Leucoraja; species Leucoraja ocellata. The sequence goes on from JAWMAR010001969.1 coordinate 85,076, forward strand.
TTGCGTCAGTCGTCTTTTAGCGTCCGTCGTCTTTTTGCGTCCGTCGTCTTTTTGCGTTCGTCCTCTTTTTGCGTCCGTCGTCTTTTTGCGTTCTTCGTCTTTATGCGTACGTTGTCTTTTTCCGTCTGTTGTCTTTTTGCGTTTGTCGTCTTTTTGCGCCCGTCGTCTTTTTGTGTCCGTTGTCTTTTTGCGTTCGTCCTCTTTTTGCGTCCGTCGTCTTTTTGCGTCCGTCGTCTTTTTGCTTTCATCGTCTTTTTGCATTCGTCTTTTTGCGTCCGTCGTCTTTTTGCGTGCGTTGTCTTTTTGCGTTCCTCGTCTTTTTGCGTTCCTCGTCTTTTTGCGTTCGTCGTCTTTTTGTGTTCGTCATCTTTTTGCGTTTGTCTTTTTGTGTTCGACGTCTTTTTGCGTTTGTCTTTTTGCGTTCGTCATTTTCTGCGTCCGTCGTCTTTTTGCGTCCGTCGTCTTTTTGCGTCCGTCGTCTTTTTGCGTTCTTCGTCTTTATGCGTACATTGTCTTTTTCCGTCTGTCATCTTTTTGCGTTTGTCGTCTTTTTGCGTTCGTCGTCTTTTTTGCGTCCGTCGTCTTTTTGTGTCCGTTGTCTTTTTGCGTTCGTCCTCTTTTTGCGTCCGTCGTCTTTTTGCGTTCTTTGCCTTTATGCGTACGTTGTCTTTTTCCGTCTGTTGTCTTTTTGCGTTTGTCGTCTTTTTGCGTCTGTCTTTTTGCTTCCGTCGTGTTTTTTGCGTGCGTCGTCTTTTTGTGTCCGTCGTCTTTTTGCGTTCCTCGTCTTTTTGCGTTCCTCGTCTTTTTGCGTTCGTCGTCTTTTTGTGTTCGTCGTCTTTTTGCGTTTGTCTTTTTATGTTCGTCGTCTTTTTGCGTTTGTCTTTTTGCGTTCGTCATTTTTCTGCGTCCGTCGTCTTTTTGTGTCCGTCGTCTTTTTGCGCCCATCGTCTTTTTGCGTCAGTCGTCTTTTAGCGTCCGTCGTCTTTTTGCGTCCGTCGTCTTTTTGCATCCGTCGTCTTTTTGCTTCCGTCGTCTTTTTGCGTCCATCGTCTTTTTGCGTTCGTCCTCTTTTTGCGTCCGTCGTCTTTTTGCGTTCTTCGTCTTTATGCGTACGTTGTCTTTTTCCGTCTGTTGTCTTTTTGCGTTTGTCGTCTTTTTGCGCCCGTCGTCTTTTTGTGTCCATCGTCTTTTTGCGTTCGTCCTCTTTTTGCGCCCGTCATCTTTTTGCGTTCTTCGTCTTTATGCGTACGTTGTCTTTTTCCGTCTGTTGTCTTTTTGCGTTTGTCGTCTTTTTGCGTCTGTCTTTTTGCTTCCGTCGTGTTTTTTGCGTGCGTCGTCTTTTTGTGTCCGTCGTCTTTTTGCGTTCGTCCTCTTTTTGCGTCCGTCGTCTTTTTGCGTCCGTCGTCTTTTTGCTTTCATCGTATTTTTGCATTCGTCTTTTTGCATCCGTTGTCTTTTTGCATACGTTGTCTTTTTGCGTTCATCGTCTTTTTGCGTTCATCGTCTTTTGCGTTCATCGTCTTTTTGTGATCGTCGTCTTTTTGCGTTTGTCTTTTTGTGGTCGTCGTCTTTTTGCGTTTGTCTTTTTGCGTTTGTCATTTTTCTGCGTCCATCGTCTTTTTGCGTCCGTTGTCTTTTTGCGTCCGTCGTCTTTTTGCGTTCGTCGTCTTTTTGCATCCGTCGTCCTTTTGCGTTCGTCGTTTTTTTCGTCCGTCTTTTTGCGTCCGGATTTTTGCGTCCGTCGTCTTTTTGCGTCCGTCGTCTTTTTGCGTCCGTCGTCTTTTTGCGTCCGTCCTCTTTTTGCGTCCGTCATCTTTTTGCGTTCTTCGTCTTTATGCGTACGTTGTCTTTTTCCGTCTGTTGTCTTTTTGCGTTTGTCGTCTTTTTGCGTCTGTCTTTTTGCTTCCGTCGTGTTTTTTGCGTGCGTCGTATTTTTGTGTCCGTCGTCTTTTTGCGTTCGTCCTCTTTTTGCGTTCGTCGTTTTGCGTTCGTCTTTTTGCGTCCGTCTTTTTGCGTCCGTCTTTTTGCGTCCGTCGTCTTTTTGCGTCCGTCGTCTTTTTGCGTCCGTCGCCTTTTTGCGTCCGTCGTCTTTTTGCGTCCGTCGTCTTTTTGCGTTCTTCGTCTTTATGCGTACGTCGTCTTTTTCCGTCTGTTGTCTTTTTGCGTCTGTCTTTTTACGTCCGTCGTCTTTTTTGCGTCCGTCGTCTTTTTGTGTCCGTCGTCTTTTTGCGTTCGTCCTCTTTTTGCGTCCGTCGTCTTTTTGCGTTCCTCGTCTTTTTGCGTTCGTCGTCTTTTTGCGTTCGTCGTCTTTTTGTGTTCGTTGTCTTTTTGCGTTTGTCTTTTTGCGTTTGTCTTTTTGTGTTCGTCGTCTTTTTGCGTTTGTCTTTTTGCGTTCGTTTTTCTGCGTCCGTCGTCTTTTTGCATCCGTCGTCTTTTTGCGTCCGTCGTCTTTTTGCGTCCGTCGTCTTTTTGCGTCCGTCGTCTTTTTGCGTCTGTCGTCTTTTTGCGTTCGTCGTCTTTTTTCGTTCGGCTTTTTTCGTCCGTCTTTTTGCGTCCGTCGTCTTTTTGCGTCCGTCGTCTTTTTGCGTTCATCGTCTTTTTGCGTTCGTCGTTTTGCGTCCGTCGTCTTTTTGCGTTCATCGTCTTTTTGCGTTCATCGTCTTTTCGCGTTCGTCGTTTTGCGTTCGTCTTTTTGCGTCCATCTTTTTGCGTCCGTCTTTTTGCGTCCGTCGTCTTTTTGCGTCCGTCGTCTTTTTGCGTCTGTTGTCTTTTTGCGTCTGTCTTTTTACGTCCGTCGTCTTTTTTGCGTCCGTCGTCTTTTTGTGTCCGTCGTCTTTTTGTGTCCGTCGTCTTTTTGCGTTCGTCCTCTTTTTGCGTCCGTCATCTTTTTGCGTTCCTCGTCTTTTTGCGTTCGTCGTCTTTTTGCGTTCGTCGTCTTTTTGTGTTCGTTGTCTTTTTGTGTTTGTCTTTTTGCGTTTGTCTTTTTGTGTTCGTCGTCTTTTTGCGTTTGTCTTTTTGCGTTCGTCGTTTTTCTGCGTCCGTCGTCTTTTTGCATCCGTCGTCTTTTTGCGTCCGTCGTCTTTTTGCGTCCGTCGTCTTTTTGCGTCCGTCGTCTTTTTGCATCTGTCGTCTTTTTGCGTTCGTCGTCATTTTTCGTTCGGCTTTTTTCGTCCGTCTTTTTGCGTCCGTCGTCTTTTTGCGTCCGTCGTCTTTTTGCGTTCATCGTCTTTTTGCGTTCGTCGTTTTGCGTCCGTCGTCTTTTTGCGTTCATTGTCTTTTTGCGTTCATCCTCTTTTCGCGTTCGTCGTTTTGCATTCGTCTTTTTGCGTCCATCTTTTTGCGTCCGTCTTTTTGCGTCCGTCGTCTTTTTGCGTCCGTCGTCTTTTTGCGTCCGTCGTCTTTTTGCGTCTGTCTTTTTACGTCCGTCGTCTTTTTTGCGTCCGTCGTCTTTTTGTGTCCGTCGTCTTTTTGCGTTCGTCCTCTTTTTGCGTCCGTCGTCTTTTTGCGTTCCTCGTCTTTTTGCGTTCGTCGTCTTTTTGCGTTCGTCGTCTTTTTGTGTTCGTTGTCTTTTTGTGTTTGTCTTTTTGCGTTTGTCTTTTTGTGTTCGTCGTCTTTTTGCGTTTGTCTTTTTGCGTTCCTCGTTTTTCTGCGTCCGTCATCTTTTTGCATCCGTCGTCTTTTTGCGTCCGTCGTCTTTTTGCGTCCGTCGTCTTTTTGCGTCCGTCGTCTTTTTGCGTCTGTCGTCTTTTTGCGTTCGTCGTCTTTTTTCGTTCGTCTTTTTTCGTCCGTCTTTTTGCGTCCGTCGTCTTTTTGTGTCCGTCGTCTTTTTGCGTTCATCGTCTTTTTGCGTTCGTCTTTTTGCGTCCGTCGTCTTTTTGCGTTCATCGTCTTTTTGCATTCATCGTCTTTTTGCGTTCGTCGTTTTGCGTTCGTCTTTTTGCGTCCGTCTTTTTGCGTCCGTCTTTTTGCGTCCGTCGTCTTTTTGCGTCCGTCGTCTTTTTGCGTCCGTCGTCTTTTTGCGCCCGTCGTCTTTCTGCGCCCGTCGTCTTTTTGCGCCCGTCGTCTTTTTGCGCCCGTCGTCTTTCTGCGCCCGTCGTCTTTTTGCGCCCGTCGTCTTTTTGCGCCCGTCGTCTTTTTGCGCCCGTCCTCATTTTGCGCCCGTCGTCTTTTTGCGCCCGTCCTCTTTTTGCGCCCGTCCTCTTTTTGCACCCGTCCTCTTTTTGCACCCTTCCTCTTTTTGCGTCCGTCCTCTTTTTGCGTCCGTCCTCTTTTTGCGTCCGTCGTCTTTTTGCGTCCGTCGTCTTTATGCGTCCTTCGTCTTTCTGCATCCGTCGTCTTTCTGCGTCCGTCGTCTTTCTGCGCCCATCGTCTTTCTGCGCCGTCATCTTTCTGCGCCTGTCGTCTTTCTGCGCCCATCGTCTTTTTGCGCCCGTCGTCTTTTTGCGCCCATCCTCATTTTGCGCCCGTCGTCTTTTTGCGCCCGTCCTCTTTTTGCGCCCGTCCTCTTTTTGCGCCCTTCCTCTTTTTGCGTCCGTCCTCTTTTTGCGTCCGTCCTCTTTTTGCGTTCTTCGTCTTTATGCGTACGTTGTCTTTTTCCGTCTGTTGTCTTTTTGCGTTTGTCGTCGTTTTGCATCTGTCTTTTTGCGTCCGTCGTCTTTTTTGCGTCCGTCGTCTTTTTTGCGTCCGTCGTCTTTTTGTGTCCGTTCTCTTTTTGCGTTCGTCCTCTTTTTGCGTCCGTCGTCTTTTTGCGTCCGTCGTCTTTTTGCTTTCATCGTCTTTTTGCATTCGTCTTTTTTCATCCGTGGTCTTTTTGCGTACGTTGTCTTTTTGCGTTCCTCGTCTTTTTGCGTTCGTCGTCTTTTTGCGTCCGTCGTCCTTTTGCGTTCGTCGTCTTTTTTCGTCCGTCTTTTTGCGTCCGTCTTTTTGCGTCCGTCGTCTTTTTGCGTCCATCGTCTTTTTGCGTTCATCGTCTTTTTGCGTTCATCGTCTTTTTGCGTTTGTCTTTTTGTGTTCGTCGTCTTTTTGTGTTCGTCGTCTTTTTGCGTTTGTCTTTTTGTGTTCGTCGTCTTTTTGCGTTTGTCTTTTTGCGTTCGTCATTTTCTGCGTCCGTCGTCTTTTTGCGTCCGTCGTCTTTTTGCGTCCGTCATCTTTTTGCGTTCTTCGTCTTTATGCGTACATTGTCTTTTTCCGTCTGTCATCTTTTTGCGTTTGTCGTCTTTTTGCGTTCGTCGTCTTTTTTGCGTTCCTCGTCTTTTTGCGTTCCTCGTCTTTTTGCGTTCGTCGTCTTTTTGTGTTCGTCGTCTTTTTGCGTTTGTCTTTTTGTGTCCGTTGTCTTTTTGCGTTCGTCCTCTTTTTGCGTCCGTCGTCTTATTGCGTCCGTCGTCTTTTTGCTTTCGTCATCTTTTTGCATTCGTCTTATTGCGTCCGTCGTCTTTTTGCGTATGTTGTCTTTTTGCGTTCCTCGTCTTTTTGCGTTCCTCATCTTTTTGCGTTCGTCGTCTTTTTGTGTTCGTCGTCTTTTTGCGTTTGTCTTTTTGTGTTCGTCGTCTTTTTGCGTTTGCCTTTTTGCGTTCGTCATTTTTCTGCGTCCGTCGTCTTTTTCTGTCCGTCGTCTTTGTGCGCCCATCGTCTTTTTGCGTCAGTCGTCTTTTTGCGTCCTTCGTCTTTTTGCGTCCGTCGTCTTTTTGCGTCCGTCGTCTTTTTGCGTCCGTCGTCTTTTTCCGTCCGTCGTCTTTTTCCGTCCGTCGTCTTTTTGTGTCCGTTGTCTTTTTGCGTTCGTCCTCTTTTTGCGTTTGTCGTCTTTTTGCGTCCTTCGTCTTTTTGCTTTCATCGTCTTTTTGCATTCGTCTTTTTGCGTCCGTCGTCTTTTTGCGTACGTTGTCTTTTTGCGTTCCTCGTCTGTTTGCGTTCGTCGTCTTTTTGCGTTCGTCGTCTTTTCGCGCCCGTCGTCTTTTCGCGTCCGTCGTCTTTTCGCGTCCGTCGTCTTTTCGTGTCCGTCGTCTTTTCGCGTCCGTCGTCTTTTTGCGTCCGTCGTCTTTTTGCGTTCTTTGCCTTTATGCGTACGTTGTCTTTTTCCGTCTGTTGTCTTTTTGCGTTTGTCGTCTTTTTGCGTCTGTCTTTTTGCTTCCGTCGTGTTTTTTGCGTGCGTCGTCTTTTTGCGTCCGTCGTCTTTTTGCGTTCCTCGTCTTTTTGCGTCCGTCGTCTTTTTGCGTTCGTCGTCTTTTTGCGTTCGTCGTCTTTTTCGTCCGTCTTTTTGCGTTCATCGTCTTTTTGCGTCCGTCGTCTTTTTGCGTCCGTCGTCTTGTTGCGTTCGTCGTCTTGTTGCGTTCGTCGTCTTGTTGCGTTCGTCGTCTTTTTGCGTTCGTCGTCTTTTTGCGTTCGTCGTCTTTTTCGTCCGTCTTTTTGCGTCCGTCGTCTTTTTGCGTCCGTCGTCTTTTTGCGTCCATCGTCTTTTTGCGTTCATCGTCTTTTTGCGTTCGTCATCTTTTTGCGTTTGTCTTTTTGCGTTCGTCATTTTTCTGCGTCCATCGTCTTTTTGCGTTCGTCGTCTTTTTGCGTCCGTCGTCCTTTTGCGTTCGTCGTTTTTTTTCGTCCGTCTTTTTGCGTCCGTCTTTTTGCGTCCGTCGTCTTTTTGCGTCCGTCGTGTTTTTTGCGTGCGTCGTCTTTTTGTGTCCGTCGTCTTTTTGCGTTCGTCCTCTTTTTGCGTCCGTCGTCTTTTTGCGTCCGTCGTCTTTTTGCTTTCATCGTCTTTTTGCATTCGTCTTTTTGCATCCGTCGTCTTTTTGCATACGTTGTCTTTTTGCGTTCATCGTCTTTTTGCGTTCATCGTCTTTTGCGTTCATCGTCTTTTTGTGATCGTCGTCTTTTTGCGTTTGTCTTTTTGTGGTCGTCGTCTTTTTGCGTTTGTCTTTTTGCGTTTGTCATTTTTCTGCGTCCATCGTCTTTTTGCGTCCGTTGTCTTTTTGCGTCCGTCGTCTTTTTGCGTTCGTCGTCTTTTTGCGTCCGTCGTCCTTTTGCGTTCGTCGTTTTTTTTCGTCCGTCTTTTTGCGTCCATCTTTTTGCGTCCGTCGTCTTTTTGCGTCCGTCGTCTTTTTGCGTCCGTCCTCTTTTTGCGTCCGTCATCTTTTTGCGTTCTTCGTCTTTATGCGTACGTTGTCTTTTTCCGTCTGTTGTCTTTTTGCGTTTGTCGTCTTTTTGCGTCTGTCTTTTTTCTTCCGTCGTGTTTTTTGCGTGCGTCGTCTTTTTGTGTCCATCGTCTTTTTGCGTTCGTCCTCTTTTTGCGTTCGTCGTTTTGCGTTCGTCTTTTTGCGTCCGTCTTTTTGCGTCCGTCTTTTTGCGTCCGTCGTCTTTTTGCGTCCGTCGTCTTTTTGCGTCCGTCGCCTTTTTGCGTCCGTCGTCTTTTTGCGTCCGTCGTCTTTTTGCGTTCTTCGTCTTTTTGTGGTCGTCGTCTTTTTCCGTCTGTTGTCTTTTTGCATCTGTCTTTTTACGTCCGTCTTCTTTTTTGCGTCCGTCGTCTTTTTGTGTCCGTCGTCTTTTTGCGTTCGTCCTCTTTTCACGTCCGTCGTCTTTTTGCGTTCCTCGTCTTTTTGCGTTTGTCGTCTTTTTGTGTTCGTTGTCTTTTTGCGTTTGTCTTTTTGCGTTTGTCTTTTTGTGTTCGTCGTCTTTTTGCGTTTGTCTTTTTGCGTTCGTCGTTTTTCTGCGTCCGTCGTCTTTTTGCATCCGTCGTCTTTTTGCGTCCGTCGTCTTTTTGCGTCCGTCGTCTTTTTGCGTCCGTCGTCTTTTTGCGTCTGTCGTCTTTTTGCGTTTGTCGTCTTTTTTTGTTCGGCTTTTTTCGTCCGTCTTTTTGCGTCCGTCGTCTTTTTGCGTCCGTCGTCTTTTTGCGTTCATCGTCTTTTTGCGTTCGTCGTTTTGCGTCCGTCGTCTTTTTGCGTTCATCGTCTTTTTGCGTTCATCGTCTTTTCGCGTTCGTCGTTTTGCGTTCGTCTTTTTGCGTCCATCTTTTTGCGTCCGTCTTTTTGCGTCCGTCGTCTTTTTGCGTCCGTCATCTTTTTGCGTCTGTTGTCTTTTTGCGTCTGTCTTTTTACGTCCGTCGTCTTTTTTGCGTCCGTCGTCTTTTTGTGTCCGTCGTCTTTTTGCGTTCGTCCTCTTTTTGCGTCCGTCGTCTTTTTGCGTTCCTCATCTTTTTGCGTCCGTCGTCTTTTTGCGTTCGTCGTCTTTTTGTGTTCGTTGTCTTTTTGTGTTTGTCTTTTTGCGTTTGTCTTTTTGTGTTCGTCGTCTTTTTGCGTTTGTCTTTTTGCGTTCGTCGTTTTTCTGCGTCCGTCGTCTTTTTGCATCCGTCGTCTTTTTGCGTCCGTCGTCTTTTTGCATCCGTCATCTTTTTGCGTCCGTCGTCTTTTTGCGTTCATCGTCTTTTTGCGTTCGTCGTTTTGCGTCCGTCGTCTTTTTGCGTTCATCGTCTTTTTGCGTTCATCGTCTTTTCGCGTTCGTCGTTTTGCGTTCGTCTTTTTGCGTCCATCTTTTTGTGTCCCTCTTTTCGCGTCCGTCGTCTTTTTGCGTCCGTCGTCTTTTTGCGTCTGTTGTCTTTTTGCGTCTGTCTTTTTACGTCCGTTGTCTTTTTTGCGTCCGTCGTCTTTTTGTGTCCGTCGTCTTTTTGCGTTCGTCCTCTTTTTGCTTCCGTCGTCTTTTTGCGTTCCTCGTCTTTTTGCGTTCGTCGTCTTTTTGTGTTTGTCTTTTTGCGTTTGTCTTTTTGTGTTCGTCGTCTTTTTGCGTTTGTCTTTTTGCGTTCATCGTTTTTCTGCGTCCGTCGTCTTTTTGCATCCGTCGTCTTTTTGCGTCCGTCGTCTTTTTGCGTCCGTCGTCTTTTTGCGTCCGTCGTCTTTTTGCGTCAGTCGTCTTTTTGCGTTCGTCGTCTTTTTTCGTTCGTCTTTTTTCGTCCGTCTTTTTGCGTCCGTCGTCTTTTTGTGTCCGTCGTCTTTTTGCGTTCATCGTCTTTTTGTGTCCGTCGTCTTTTTGCGTTCATCGTCTTTTTGCGTTCGTCTTTTTGCGTCCGTCGTCTTTTTGCGTTCATCGTCTTTTTGCATTCATCGTCTTTTTGCGTTCGTCATTTTGCGTTCGTCTTTTTGCGTCCGTCTTTTTGCGTCCGTCGTCTTTTTGCGTCCGTCCTCTTTTTGCGTCCGTCCTCTTTTTGCGTTCTTCGTCTTTATGCGTACGTTGTCTTTTTCCGTCTGTTGTCTTTTTGCGTTTGTCGTCTTTTTGCGTCTGTCTTTTTGCTTCCGTCGTGTTTTTTGCATGCGTCGTCTTTTTGTGTCCGTCGTCTTTTTGCGTTCGTCCTCTTTTTGCGTTCGTCGTTTTGCGTTCGTCTTTTTGCGTCCGTCTTTTTGCGTCCGTCTTTTTGCGTCCGTCGTCTTTTTGCGTCCGTCGTCTTTTTGCGTCCGTCGCCTTTTTGCGTCCGTCGTCTTTTTGCGTCCGTCGTCTTTTTGCGTTCTTCGTCTTTTTGTGGTCGTCGTCTTTTTCCGTCTGTTGTCTTTTTGCGTCTGTCTTTTTACGTCCGTCTTCTTTTTTGCGTCCGTCGTCTTTTTGTGTCCGTCGTCTTTTTGCGTTCGTCCTCTTTTTGCGTCCGTCGTCTTTTTGCGTTCCTCGTCTTTTTGCGTTTGTCGTCTTTTTGTGTTCGTTGTCTTTTTGCGTTTGTCTTTTTGCGTTTGTCTTTTTGTGTTCGTCGTCTTTTTGCGTTTGTCTTTTTGCGTTCGTCGTTTTTCTGCGTCCGTCGTCTTTTTGCATCCGTCGTCTTTTTGCGTCCGTCGTCTTTTTGCGTCCGTCGTCTTTTTGCGTCCGTCGTCTTTTTGCGTCTGTCGTCTTTTTGCGTTTGTCGTCTTTTTTTGTTCGGCTTTTTTCGTCCGTCTTTTTGCGTCCGTCGTCTTTTTGCGTCCGTCGTCTTTTTGCGTCCGTCGTCTTTTTGCGTTCGTCGTTTTGCGTCCGTCGTCTTTTTGCGTTCATCGTCTTTTTGCGTTCATCGTCTTTTCGCGTTCGTCGTTTTGCGTTCGTCTTTTTGCGTCCATCTTTTTGCGTCCGTCTTTTTGCGTCCGTCGTCTTTTTGCGTCCGTCGTCTTTTTGCGTCTGTTGTCTTTTTGCGTCTGTCTTTTTACGTCCGTCGTCTTTTTTGCGTCCGTCGTCTTTTTGTGTCCGTCGTCTTTTTGCGTTCGTCCTCTTTTTGCGTCCGTCGTCTTTTTGCGTTCCTCATCTTTTTGCGTTCGTCGTCTTTTTGCGTTCGTCGTCTTTTTGTGTTCGTTGTCTTTTTGTGTTTGTCTTTTTGCGTTTGTCTTTTTGTGTTCGTCGTCTTTTTGCGTTTGTCTTTTTGCGTTCGTCGTTTTTCTGCGTCCGTCGTCTTTTTGCATCCGTCGTCTTTTTGCGTCCGTCGTCTTTTTGCATCCGTCATCTTTTTGCGTCCGTCGTCTTTTTGCGTTCATCGTCTTTTTGCGTTCGTCGTTTTGCGTCCGTCGTCTTTTTGCGTTCATCGTCTTTTTGCGTTCATCGTCTTTTCGCGTTCGTCGTTTTGCGTTCGTCTTTTTGCGTCCATCTTTTTGTGTCCGTCTTTTCGCGTCCGTCGTCTTTTTGCGTCCGTCGTCTTTTTGCGTCTGTTGTCTTTATGCGTCTGTCTTTTTACGTCCGTTGTCTTTTTTGCGTCCGTCGTCTTTTTGTGTCCGTCGTCTTTTTGCGTTCGTCCTCTTTTTGCGTCCGTCGTCTTTTTGCGTTCCTCGTCTTTTTGCGTTCGTCGTCTTTTTGTGTTTGTCTTTTTGCGTTTGTCTTTTTGTGTTCGTCGTCTTTTTGCGTTTGTCTTTTTGCGTTCATCGTTTTTCTGCGTCCGTCGTCTTTTTGCATCCGTCATCTTTTTGCGTCCGTCGTCTTTTTGCGTCCGTCGTCTTTTTGCGTCCGTCGTCTTTTTGCGTTCGTCGTCTTTTTTCGTTCGTCTTTTTTCGTCCGTCTTTTTGCGTCCGTCGTCTTTTTGTGTCCGTCGTCTTTTTGCGTTCATCGTCTTTTTGCGTTCGTCTTTTTGCGTCCGTCGTCTTTTTGCGTTCATCGTCTTTTTGCATTCATCGTCTTTTTGCGTTCGTCGTTTTGCGTTCGTCTTTTTGCATCCGTCTTTTTGCGTCCGTCGTCTTTTTGCGTCCGTCGTCTTTTTGCGTCCGTCGTCTTTTTGAGTCCGTCGTCTTTTTGCGTCCGTCGTCTTTTTGCGTCCGTCGTCTTTCTGCGTCCGTCGTCTTTCTGCGTCCGTCGTCTTTTTGCGTCCGTCGTCTTTATGCGTCCTTCGTCTTTCTGCATCCGTCGTCTTTCTGCGTCCGTCGTCTTTCTGCGCCCGTCGTCTTTCTGCGCCGTCATCTTTCTGCGCCCGTCGTCTTTCTGCGCCCGTCGTCTTTTTGCGCCCGTCGTCTTTTTGCGCCCATCCTCATTTTGCGCCCGTCGTCTTTTTGCGCCCGTCCTCTTTTTGCGCCCGTCCTCTTTTTGCACCCGTCCTCTTTTTGCGCCCTTCCTCTTTTTGCGTCCGTCCTCTTTTTGCGTCCGTCCTCTTTTTGCGTCCGTCGTCTTTTTGCGTCCGTCGTCTTTTTGCGTCCGTCGTCTTTTTGCGTTCTTCGTCTTTATGCGTACGTTGTCTTTTTCCGTCTGTTGTCTTTTTGCGTTTGTCGTCTTTTTGCGTCTGTCTTTTTGCGTCCGTCGTCTTTTTTGCGTCCGTCGTCTTTTTTGCGTCCGTCGTCTTTTTGTGTCCGTTCTCTTTTTGCGTTCGTCCTCTTTTTGCGTCCGTCGTCTTTTTGCGTCCGTCGTCTTTTTGCTTTCATCGTCTTTTTGCATTCGTCTTTTTTCATCCGTGGTCTTTTTGCGTACGTTGTCTTTTTGCGTTCCTCGTCTTTTTGCGTTCGTCGTCTTTTTGCGTCCGTCGTCCTTTTGCGTTCGTCGTCTTTTTTCGTCCGTCTTTTTGCGTCCGTCTTTTTGCGTCCCTCGTCTTTTTGCGTCCATCGTCTTTTTGCGTTCATCGTCTTTTTGCGTTCATCGTCTTTTTGCGTTTGTCTTTTTGTGTTCGTCGTCTTTTTGTGTTCGTCGTCTTTTTGCGTTTGTCTTTTTGTGTTCGTCGTCTTTTTGCGTTTGTCTTTTTGCGTTCGTCATTTTCTGCGTCCGTCGTCTTTTTGCGTCCGTCGTCTTTTTGCGTCCGTCATCTTTTTGCGTTCTTCGTCTTTATGCGTACATTGTCTTTTTCCGTCTGTCATCTTTTTGCGTTTGTCGTCTTTTTGCGTTCGTCGTCTTTTTTGCGTTCCTCGTCTTTTTGCGTTCCTCGTCTTTTTGCGTTCGTCGTCTTTTTGTGTTCGTCGTCTTTTTGCGTTTGTCTTTTTGTGTCCGTTGTCTTTTTGCGTTCGTCCTCTTTTTGCGTCCGTCGTCTTATTGCGTCCGTCGTCTTTTTGCTTTCATCATCTTTTTGCATTCGTCTTATTGCGTCCGTCGTCTTTTTGCGTATGTTGTCTTTTTGCGTTCCTCGTCTTTTTGCGTTCCTCATCTTTTTGCGTTCGTCGTCTTTTTGTGTTCGTCGTCTTTTTGCGTTTGTCTTTTTGTGTTCGTCGTCTTTTTGCGTTTGCCTTTTTGCGTTCGTCATTTTTCTGCGTCCGTCGTCTTTTTGTGTCCGTCGTCTTTGTGCGCCCATCGTCTTTTTGCGTCCGTCGTCTTTTTGCGTCCTTCGTCTTTTTGCGTCCGTCGTCTTTTTGCGTCCGTCGTCTTTTTGCGTCCGTCGTCTTTTTCCGTCCGTCGTCTTTTTGTGTCCGTTGTCTTTTTGCGTTCGTCCTCTTTTTGCGTTTGTCGTCTTTTTGCGTCCTTCGTCTTTTTGCTTTCATCGTCTTTTTGCATTTGTCTTTTTGCGTCCCTCGTCTTTTTGCGTACGTTGTCTTTTTGCGTTCCTCGTCTGTTTGCGTTCGTCGTCTTTTTGCGTTCGTCGTCTTTTCGCGCCCGTCGTCTTTTTGCGTTCGTCGTCTTTTTGTGTTCGTCGTCTTTTTGCGTTTGTCTTTTTGTGTCCGTTGTCTTTTTGCGTTCGTCCTCTTTTTGCGTCCGTCGTCTTATTGCGTCCGTCGTCTTTTTGCTTTCATCATCTTTTTGCATTCGTCTTATTGCGTCCGTCGTCTTTTTGCGTATGTTGTCTTTTTGCGTTCCTCGTCTTTTTGCGTTCCTCATCTTTTTGCGTTCGTCGTCTTTTTGTGTTCGTCGTCTTTTTGCGTTTGTCTTTTTGTGTTCGTCGTCTTTTTGCGTTTGCCTTTTTGCGTTCGTCATTTTTCTGCGTCCGTCGTCTTTTTGTGTCCGTCGTCTTTGTGCGCCCATCGTCTTTTTGCGTCCGTCGTCTTTTTGCGTCCTTCGTCTTTTTGCGTCCGTCGTCTTTTTGCGTCCGTCGTCTTTTTGCGTCCGTCGTCTTTTTCCGTCCGTCGTCTTTTTGTGTCCGTTGTCTTTTTGCGTTCGTCCTCTTTTTGCGTTTGTCGTCTTTTTGCGTCCTTCGTCTTTTTGCTTTCATCGTCTTTTTGCATTTGTCTTTTTGCGTCCCTCGTCTTTTTGCGTACGTTGTCTTTTTGCGTTCCTCGTCTGTTTGCGTTCGTCGTCTTTTTGCGTTCGTCGTCTTTTCGCGCCCGTCGTCTTTTCGCGTCCGTCGTCTTTTCGCGTCCGTCGTCTTTTCGCGTCCGTCGTCTTTTCGCGTCCGTCGTCTTTTCGCGTCCGTCGTCTTTTTGCGTCCGTCGTCTTTTTGCGTTCTTTGCCTTTATGCGTACGTTGTCTTTTTCCGTCTGTTGTCTTTTTGCGTTTGTCGTCTTTTTGCGTCTGTCTTTTTGCTTCCGTCGTGTTTTTTGCGTGCGTCATCTTTTTGTGTCCGTCGTCTTTTTGCGTTCCTCGTCTTTTTGCGTTCCTCGTCTTTTTGCGTTCGTCGTCTTTTTGTGTTCGTCGTCTTTTTGCGTTTGTCTTTTTATGTTCGTCGTCTTTTTGCGTTTGTCTTTTTGCGTTCGTCATTTTTCTGCGTCCGTCGTCTTTTTGTGTCCGTCGTCTTTTTGCACCCATCGTCTTTTTGCGTCAGTCGTCTTTTAGCGTCCGTCGTCTTTTTGCGTCCGTCGTCTTTTTGCGTTCGTCCTCTTTTTGCGTCCGTCGTCTTTTTGCGTTCTTCGTCTTTATGCGTACGTTGTCTTTTTCCGTCTGTTGTCTTTTTGCGTTTGTCGTCTTTTTGCGCCCGTCGTCTTTTTGTGTCCGTTGTCTTTTTGCGTTCGTCCTCTTTTTGCGTCCGTCGTCTTTTTGCGTCCGTCGTCTTTTTGCTTTCATCGTCTTTTTGCATTCGTCTTTTTGCGTCCGTCGTCTTTTTGCGTGCGTTGTCTTTTTGCGTTCCTCGTCTTTTTGCGTTCCTCGTCTTTTTGCGTTCGTCGTCTTTTTGTGTTCGTCATCTTTTTGCGTTTGTCTTTTTGTGTTCGACGTCTTTTTGCGTTTGTCTTTTTGCGTTCGTCATTTTCTGCGTCCGTCGTCTTTTTGCGTCCGTCGTCTTTTTGCGTCCGTCGTCTTTTTGCGTTCTTCGTCTTTATGCGTACATTGTCTTTTTCCGTCTGTCATCTTTTTGCGTTTGTCGTCTTTTTGCGTTCGTCGTCTTTTTTGCGTCCGTCGTCTTTTTGTGTCCGTTGTCTTTTTGCGTTCGTCCTCTTTTTGCGTCCGTCGTCTTTTTGCGTTCTTTGCCTTTATGCGTACGTTGTCTTTTTCCGTCTGTTGTCTTTTTGCGTTTGTCGTCTTTTTGCGTCTGTCTTTTTGCTTCCGTCGTGTTTTTTGCGTGCGTCGTCTTTTTGTGTCCGTCGTCTTTTTGCGTTCCTCGTCTTTTTGCGTTCCTCGTCTTTTTGCGTTCGTCGTCTTTTTGTGTTCGTCGTCTTTTTGCGTTTGTCTTTTTATGTTCGTCGTCTTTTTGCGTTTGTCTTTTTGCGTTCGTCATTTTTCTGCGTCCGTCGTCTTTTTGTGTCCGTCGTCTTTTTGCGCCCATCGTCTTTTTGCGTCAGTCGTCTTTTAGCGTCCGTCGTCTTTTTGCATCCGTCGTCTTTTTGCTTCCGTCGTCTTTTTGCGTCCATCGTCTTTTTGCGTTCGTCCTCTTTTTGCGTCCGTCGTCTTTTTGCGTTCTTCGTCTTTATGCGTACGTTGTCTTTTTCCGTCTGTTGTCTTTTTGCGTTTGTCGTCTTTTTGCGCCCGTCGTCTTTTTGTGTCCATCGTCTTTTTGCGTTCGTCCTCTTTTTGCGCCCGTCATCTTTTTGCGTTCTTCGTCTTTATGCGTACGTTGTCTTTTTCCGTCTGTTGTCTTTTTGCGTTTGTCGTCTTTTTGCGTCTGTCTTTTTGCTTCCGTCGTGTTTTTTGCGTGCGTCGTCTTTTTGTGTCCGTCGTCTTTTTGCGTTCGTCCTCTTTTTGCGTCCGTCGTCTTTTTGCGTCCGTCGTCTTTTTGCTTTCATCGTATTTTTGCATTCGTCTTTTTGCATCCGTTGTCTTTTTGCATACGTTGTCTTTTTGCGTTCATCGTCTTTTTGCGTTCATCGTCTTTTGCGTTCATCGTCTTTTTGTGATCGTCGTCTTTTTGCGTTTGTCTTTTTGTGGTCGTCGTCTTTTTGCGTTTGTCTTTTTGCGTTTGTCATTTTTCTGCGTCCATCGTCTTTTTGCGTCCGTTGTCTTTTTGCGTCCGTCGTCTTTTTGCTTTCATCGTCTTTTTGCATTTGTCTTTTTGCGTCCCTCGTCTTTTTGCGTACGTTGTCTTTTTGCGTTCCTCGTCTGTTTGCGTTCGTCGTCTTTTTGCGTTCGTCGTCTTTTCGCGCCCGTCGTCTTTTCGCGTCCGTCGTCTTTTCGCGTCCGTCGTCTTTTCGCGTCCGTCGTCTTTTCGCGTCCGTCGTCTTTTCGCGTCCGTCGTCTTTTTGCGTCCGTCGTCTTTTTGCGTTCTTTGCCTTTATGCGTACGTTGTCTTTTTCCGTCTGTTGTCTTTTTGCGTTTGTCGTCTTTTTGCGTCTGTCTTTTTGCTTCCGTCGTGTTTTTTGCGTGCGTCGTCTTTTTGTGTCCGTCGTCTTTTTGCGTTCCTCGTCTTTTTGCGTTCCTCGTCTTTTTGCGTTCGTCGTCTTTTTGTGTTCGTCGTCTTTTTGCGTTTGTCTTTTTATGTTCGTCGTCTTTTTGCGTTTGTCTTTTTGCGTTCGTCATTTTTCTGCGTCCGTCGTCTTTTTGTGTCCGTCGTCTTTTTGCGCCCATCGTCTTTTTGCGTCAGTCGTCTTTTAGCGTCCGTCGTCTTTTTGCGTCCGTCGTCTTTTTGCGTTCGTCCTCTTTTTGCGTCCGTCGTCTTTTTGCGTTCTTCGTCTTTATGCGTACGTTGTCTTTTTCCGTCTGTTGTCTTTTTGCGTTTGTCGTCTTTTTGCGCCCGTCGTCTTTTTGTGTCCGTTGTCTTTTTGCGTTCGTCCTCTTTTTGCGTCCGTCGTCTTTTTGCGTCCGTCGTCTTTTTGCTTTCATCGTCTTTTTGCATTCGTCTTTTTGCGTCCGTCGTCTTTTTGCGTGCGTTGTCTTTTTGCGTTCCTCGTCTTTTTGCGTTCCTCGTCTTTTTGCGTTCGTCGTCTTTTTGTGTTCGTCATCTTTTTGCGTTTGTCTTTTTGTGTTCGACGTCTTTTTGCGTTTGTCTTTTTGCGTTCGTCATTTTCTGCGTCCGTCGTCTTTTTGCGTCCGTCGTCTTTTTGCGTCCGTCGTCTTTTTGCGTTCTTCGTCTTTATGCGTACATTGTCTTTTTCCGTCTGTCATCTTTTTGCGTTTGTCGTCTTTTTGCGTTCGTCGTCTTTTTTGCGTCCGTCGTCTTTTTGTGTCCGTTGTCTTTTTGCGTTCGTCCTCTTTTTGCGTCCGTCGTCTTTTTGCGTTCTTTGCCTTTATGCGTACGTTGTCTTTTTCCGTCTGTTGTCTTTTTGCGTTTGTCGTCTTTTTGCGTCTGTCTTTTTGCTTCCGTCGTGTTTTTTGCGTGCGTCGTCTTTTTGTGTCCGTCGTCTTTTTGCGTTCCTCGTCTTTTTGCGTTCCTCGTCTTTTTGCGTTCGTCGTCTTTTTGTGTTCGTCGTCTTTTTGCGTTTGTCTTTTTATGTTCGTCGTCTTTTTGCGTTTGTCTTTTTGCGTTCGTCATTTTTCTGCGTCCGTCGTCTTTTTGTGTCCGTCGTCTTTTTGCGCCCATCGTCTTTTTGCGTCAGTCGTCTTTTAGCGTCCGTCGTCTTTTTGCGTCCGTCGTCTTTTTGCATCCGTCGTCTTTTTGCTTCCGTCGTCTTTTTGCGTCCATCGTCTTTTTGCGTTCGTCCTCTTTTTGCGTCCGTCGTCTTTTTGCGTTCTTCGTCTTTATGCGTACGTTGTCTTTTTCCGTCTGTTGTCTTTTTGCGTTTGTCGTCTTTTTGCGCCCGTCGTCTTTTTGTGTCCATCGTCTTTTTGCGTTCGTCCTCTTTTTGCGCCCGTCATCTTTTTGCGTTCTTCGTCTTTATGCGTACGTTGTCTTTTTCCGTCTGTTGTCTTTTTGCGTTTGTCGTCTTTTTGCGTCTGTCTTTTTGCTTCCGTCGTGTTTTTTGCGTGCGTCGTCTTTTTGTGTCCGTCGTCTTTTTGCGTTCGTCCTCTTTTTGCGTCCGTCGTCTTTTTGCGTCCGTCGTCTTTTTGCTTTCATCGTATTTTTGCATTCGTCTTTTTGCATCCGTTGTCTTTTTGCATACGTTGTCTTTTTGCGTTCATCGTCTTTTTGCGTTCATCGTCTTTTGCGTTCATCGTCTTTTTGTGATCGTCGTCTTTTTGCGTTTGTCTTTTTGTGGTCGTCGTCTTTTTGCGTTTGTCTTTTTGCGTTTGTCATTTTTCTGCGTCCATCGTCTTTTTGCGTCCGTTGTCTTTTTGCGTCCGTCGTCTTTTTGCGTTCGTCGTCTTTTTGCGTCCGTCGTCCTTTTGCGTTCGTCGTTTTTTTCGTCCGTCTTTTTGCGTCCGGATTTTTGCGTCCGTCGTCTTTTTGCGTCCGTCGTCTTTTTGCGTCCGTCGTCTTTTTGCGTCCGTCCTCTTTTTGCGTCCGTCATCTTTTTGCGTTCTTCGTCTTTATGCGTACGTTGTCTTTTTCCGTCTGTTGTCTTTTTGCGTTTGTCGTCTTTTTGCGTCTGTCTTTTTGCTTCCGTCGTGTTTTTTGCGTGCGTCGTCTTTTTGTGTCCGTCGTCTTTTTGCGTTCGTCCTCTTTTTGCGTTCGTCGTTTTGCGTTCGTCTTTTTGCGTCCGTCTTTTTGCGTCCGTCTTTTTGCGTCCGTCGTCTTTTTGCGTCCGTCGTCTTTTTGCGTCCGTCGCCTTTTTGCGTCCGTCGTCTTTTTGCGTCCGTCGTCTTTTTGCGTTCTTCGTCTTTATGCGTACGTCGTCTTTTTCCGTCTGTTGTCTTTTTGCGTCTGTCTTTTTACGTCCGTCGTCTTTTTTGCGTCCGTCGTCTTTTTGTGTCCGTCGTCTTTTTGCGTTCGTCCTCTTTTTGCGTCCGTCGTCTTTTTGCGTTCCTCGTCTTTTTGCGTTCGTCGTCTTTTTGCGTTCGTCGTCTTTTTGTTTTCGTTGTCTTTTTGCGTTTGTCTTTTTGTGTTCGTCGTCTTTTTGCGTTTGTCTTTTTGCGTTCGTTTTTCTGCGTCCGTCGTCTTTTTGCATCCGTCGTCTTTTTGCGTCCGTCGTCTTTTTGCGTCCGTCGTCTTTTTGCGTCCGTCGTCTTTTTGCGTCTGTCGTCTTTTTGCGTTCGTCGTCTTTTTTCGTTCGGCTTTTTTCGTCCGTCTTTTTGCGTCCGTCGTCTTTTTGCGTCCGTCGTCTTTTTGCGTTCATCGTCTTTTTGCGTTCGTCGTTTTGCGTCCGTCGTCTTTTTGCGTTCATCGTCTTTTTGCGTTCATCGTCTTTTCGCGTTCGTCGTTTTGCGTTCGTCTTTTTGCGTCCATCTTTTTGCGTCCGTCTTTTTGCGTCCGTCGTCTTTTTGCGTCCGTCGTCTTTTTGCGTCTGTTGTCTTTTTGCGTCTGTCTTTTTACGTCCGTCGTCTTTTTTGCGTCCGTCGTCTTTTTGTGTCCGTCGTCTTTTTGTGTCCGTCGTCTTTTTGCGTTCGTCCTCTTTTTGCGTCCGTCATCTTTTTGCGTTCCTCGTCTTTTTGCATCCGTCGTCTTTTTGCGTCCGTCGTCTTTTTGCGTCCGTCGTCTTTTTGCGTCCGTCGTCTTTTTGCGTCCGTCGTCTTTTTGCGTCCGTCGTCTTTTTGCATCTGTCGTCTTTTTGCGTTCGTCGTCATTTTTCGTTCGGCTTTTTTCGTCCGTCTTTTTGCGTCCGTCGTCTTTTTGCGTCCGTCGTCTTTTTGCGTTCATCGTCTTTTTGCGTTCGTCGTTTTGCGTCCGTCGTCTTTTTGCGTTCATTGTCTTTTTGCGTTCATCCTCTTTTCGCGTTCGTCGTTTTGCATTCGTCTTTTTGCGTCCATCTTTTTGCGTCCGTCTTTTTGCGTCCGTCGTCTTTTTGCGTCCGTCGTCTTTTTGCGTCCGTCGTCTTTTTGCGTCTGTCTTTTTACGTCCGTCGTCTTTTTTGCGTCCGTCGTCTTTTTGTGTCCGTCGTCTTTTTGCGTTCGTCCTCTTTTTGCGTCCGTCGTCTTTTTGCGTTCCTCGTCTTTTTGCGTTCGTCGTCTTTTTGCGTTCGTCGTCTTTTTGTGTTCATTGTCTTTTTGTGTTTGTCTTTTTGCGTTTGTCTTTTTGTGTTCGTCGTCTTTTTGCGTTTGTCTTTTTGCGTTCCTCGTTTTTCTGCGTCCGTCATCTTTTTGCATCCGTCGTCTTTTTGCGTCCGTCGTCTTTTTGCGTCCGTCGTCTTTTTGCGTCCGTCGTCTTTTTGCGTCTGTCGTCTTTTTGCGTTCGTCGTCTTTTTTCGTTCGTCTTTTTTCGTCCGTCTTTTTGCGTCCGTCGTCTTTTTGTGTCCGTCGTCTTTTTGCGTTCATCGTCTTTTTGCGTTCGTCTTTTTGCGTCCGTCGTCTTTTTGCGTTCATCGTCTTTTTGCATTCATCGTCTTTTTGCGTTCGTTGTTTTGCGTTCGTCTTTTTGCGTCCGTCTTTTTGCGTCCGTCTTTTTGCGTCCGTCGTCTTTTTGCGTCCGTCGTCTTTTTGTGTCCGTCGTCTTTTTGCGCCCGTCGTCTTTCTGCGCCCGTCGTCTTTTTGCGCCCGTCGTCTTTTTGCGCCCGTCGTCTTTCTGCGCCCGTCGTCTTTTTGCGCCCGTCGTCTTTTTGCGCCCGTCGTCTTTTTGCGCCCGTCCTCATTTTGCGCCCGTCGTCTTTTTGCGCCCGTCCTCTTTTTGCGCCCGTCCTCTTTTTGCACCCGTCCTCTTTTTGCACCCTTCCTCTTTTTGCGTCCGTCCTCTTTTTGCGTCCGTCCTCTTTTTGCGTCCGTCGTCTTTTTGCGTCCGTCGTCTTTATGCGTCCTTCGTCTTTCTGCATCCGTCGTCTTTCTGCGTCCGTCGTCTTTCTGCGCCCATCGTCTTTCTGCGCCGTCATCTTTCTGCGCCTGTCGTCTTTCTGCGCCCATCGTCTTTTTGCGCCCGTCGTCTTTTTGCGCCCATCCTCATTTTGCGCCCGTCGTCTTTTTGCGCCCGTCCTCTTTTTGCGCCCGTCCTCTTTTTGCACCCGTCCTCTTTTTGCGCCCTTCCTCTTTTTGCGTCCGTCCTCTTTTTGCGTCCGTCCTCTTTTTGCGTTCTTCGTCTTTATGCGTACGTTGTCTTTTTCCGTCTGTTGTCTTTTTGCGTTTGTCGTCGTTTTGCATCTGTCTTTTTGCGTCCGTCGTCTTTTTTGCGTCCGTCGTCTTTTTTGCGTCCGTCGTCTTTTTGTGTCCGTTCTCTTTTTGCGTTCGTCCTCTTTTTGCGTCCGTCGTCTTTTTGCGTCCGTCGTCTTTTTGCTTTCATCGTCTTTTTGCATTCGTCTTTTTTCATCCGTGGTCTTTTTGCGTACGTTGTCTTTTTGCGTTCCTCGTCTTTTTGCGTTCGTCGTCTTTTTGCGTCCGTCGTCCTTTTGCGTTCGTCGTCTTTTTTCGTCCGTCTTTTTGCGTCCGTCTTTTTGCGTCCGTCGTCTTTTTGCGTCCATCGTCTTTTTGCGTTCATCGTCTTTTTGCGTTCATCGTCTTTTTGCGTTTGTCTTTTTGTGTTCGTCGTCTTTTTGTGTTCGTCGTCTTTTTGCGTTTGTCTTTTTGTGTTCGTCGTCTTTTTGCGTTTGTCTTTTTGCGTTCGTCATTTTCTGCGTCCGTCGTCTTTTTGCGTCCGTCGTCTTTTTGCGTCCGTCATCTTTTTGCGTTCTTCGTCTTTATGCGTACATTGTCTTTTTCCGTCTGTCATCTTTTTGCGTTTGTCGTCTTTTTGCGTTCGTCGTCTTTTTTGCGTTCCTCGTCTTTTTGCGTTCCTCGTCTTTTTGCGTTCGTCGTCTTTTTGTGTTCGTCGTCTTTTTGCGTTTGTCTTTTTGCGTCCGTTGTCTTTTTGCGTTCGTCCTCTTTTTGCGTCCGTCGTCTTATTGCGTCCGTCGTCTTTTTGCTTTCGTCATCTTTTTGCATTCGTCTTATTGCGTCCGTCGTCTTTTTGCGTATGTTGTCTTTTTGCGTTCCTCGTCTTTTTGCGTTCCTCATCTTTTTGCGTTCGTCGTCTTTTTGTGTTCGTCGTCTTTTTGCGTTTGTCTTTTTGTGTTCGTCGTCTTTTTGCGTTTGCCTTTTTGCGTTCGTCATTTTTCTGCGTCCGTCGTCTTTTCGTGTCCGTCGTCTTTGTGCGCCCATCGTCTTTTTGCGTCAGTCGTCTTTTTGCGTCCTTCGTCTTTTTGCGTCCGTCGTCTTTTTGCGTCCGTCGTCTTTTTGCGTCCGTCGTCTTTTTCCGTCCGTCGTCTTTTTCCGTCCGTCGTCTTTTTGTGTCCGTTGTCTTTTTGCGTTCGTCCTCTTTTTGCGTTTGTCGTCTTTTTGCGTCCTTCGTCTTTTTGCTTTCATCGTCTTTTTGCATTCGTCTTTTTGCGTCCGTCGTCTTTTTGCGTACGTTGTCTTTTTGCGTTCCTCGTCTGTTTGCGTTCGTCGTCTTTTTGCGTTCGTCGTCTTTTCGCGCCCGTCGTCTTTTCGCGTCCGTCGTCTTTTCGCGTCCGTCGTCTTTTCGCGTCCGTCGTCTTTTCGCGTCCGTCGTCTTTTTGCGTCCGTCGTCTTTTTGCGTTCTTTGCCTTTATGCGTACGTTGTCTTTTTCCGTCTGTTGTCTTTTTGCGTTTGTCGTCTTTTTGCGTCTGTCTTTTTGCTTCCGTCGTGTTTTTTGCGTGCGTCGTCTTTTTGCGTCCGTCGTCTTTTTGCGTTCCTCGTCTTTTTGCGTCCGTCGTCTTTTTGCGTTCGTCGTCTTTTTGCGTTCGTCGTCTTTTTCGTCCGTCTTTTTGCGTTCATCGTCTTTTTGCGTCCGTCGTCTTTTTGCGTCCGTCGTCTTGTTGCGTTCGTCGTCTTGTTGCGTTCGTCGTCTTGTTGCGTTCGTCGTCTTTTTGCGTTCGTCGTCTTTTTGCGTTCGTCGTCTTTTTCGTCCGTCTTTTTGCGTCCGTCGTCTTTTTGCGTCCGTCGTCTTTTTGCGTCCATCTCTCTTTTGCGTTCGTCGTCTTTTTGCGTTTGTCTTTTTGCGTTCGTCATTTTTCTGCGTCCGTCGTCTTTTTGCGTCCGCGTCTTTTTGCGTCCGTCGTCTTTTTGCATTCGGCGTCTTTTTGCGTTCGTCATCTTTTTTCGTTCGTCTTTTTGCGTCCGTCTTTTTGCGTCCATCGTCTTTTTGCGTCCGTCGTCTTTTTGCGTTCATCGTCTTTTTGCGTTCGTCTTTTTGTGTTCGTCTTTTTGCGTCCGTCGTCTTTTTGCGTCCGTCGTCTTTTTGCGTCCGTCGTCTTTTTGCGTTCGTCGTCTTTTTGCGTTCGTCGTCTTTTTCGTCCGTCTTTTTGCGTCCGTCGTCTTTTTGCGTCCGTCGTCTTTTTGTGTCCATCGTCTTTTTGCGTTCATCGTCTTTTTGCGTTCATCGTCTTTTTGCGTTCGTCGTCTTTTTGCGTTTGTCTTTTTGCGTTCGTCATTTTTCTGCGTCCGTCGTCTTTTTGCGTCCGTCGTCTTTTTGCGTCCGTCGTCTTTTTGCATTCGTCGTCTTTTGCGTGTCGTCTTTTTTCGTTCGTCTTTTTGCGTCCGTCTTTTTGCGTCCGTCGTCTTTTTGCGTCTGTCGTCTTTTTACGTACCTCGTCTTTTTGCGATCGTCTTTTTGCGTCCATCGTCTTTTTGCGTCCGTCGTCTTTTTGCGTTCATCGTCTTTTTGCGTTCGTCGTCTTTTTGCGTTCGTTGTCTTTTTGCGTTCGTCGTCTTTTTGCGTTCGTCTTTTTCGTCCGTCTTTTTGCGTCCGTCGTCTTTTTGCGTCCGTCGTCTTTTTGCTTTCATCGTCATTTTGCATTCGTCTTTTTGCGGTCCGTCGTCTTTTTGCGTACGTTGACTTTTTGCGTTCCTCGTCTTTTTGCGTTCATCGTCTTTTTGCGTCCGTCATCTTTTTGCGTTGGTCGTCTTTTTGCGTTTGTCTTTTTACGTTCGTCATTTTTCTGCGTCCGTCGTCTTTTTGCGTCCGTCGTCTTTTTGCGTTCATCGTCTTTCTGCGTTCGTTGTCTTTTTTCGTTCGTCTTTTTGCGTCCGCTTTTTTCGTCGTCGTCTTTTGCGTCCGTCGTCTTTTTTTTGCGTCCGTCGTCTTTTTGCGTTCCTCGTCTTTTTGGGTCCGTCGTCTTTTTGCGTCAGTCGTCTTTTTGCGTTCATCGTCTTTTTGCGTTCGTCGTCTTTTTGCGTTCGTCGTCTTTTTGCGTTCGTCGTCTTTTTGTGTTCGTCTTTTTCGTCCGTCTTTTTGCGTCCGTCGTCTTTTTGCGTCCGTCGTCTTTTTGCGTCCGTCGTCTTTTTGCGTCCGTCGTCTTTTTGCCTCCGTCGTCTTTTTGCGTCCGTCGTCTTTTTGCGTCCGTCGTCTTTTTGCGTCCGTCGTCTTTTTGCGTCCGTCGTCTTTTTGCGTCCGTCGTCTTTTGCGTCCGTCGTCTTTTTGAGTCCGTCGTCTTTTTGCGTCCGTCGTCTTTTTGCGTTCGTCGTCTTTTTGCGTTCGTCGTCTTTTTGCGTACGTCGTCTTCTTGCATCAGTCATCTTTTTGCGTTCATCGTCTTTTTGCGTTCGTCGTCTTTTTGCGTCCGTCGTCTTTTTGCATCCGTCGTCTTTTTGCGTCCGTCGTCTTTTTGCGTCCATCGTCTTTTTGCGTTCATCGTCTTTTGCGTTCGTCATCTTTTTGCGTTTGTCTTTTTGCGTTCGTCATTTTTCTGCGTCCGTCGTCTTTTTGCGTCCGTCGTCTTTTTGCGTCCGTCGTCTTTTTGCATTCGTCGTCTTTTTTGCGTTCGTCGTCTTTTTTCGTTCGTCTTTTTGCGTCCGTCTTTTTGCGTTCCTCGTCTTTTTGCGTTCGTCTTTTTGCGTCCATCGTCTTTTTGCGTCCGTCGTCTTTTTGCGTTCATCGTCTTTTTGCGTTCGTCGTCTTTTTGCGTTCGTTGTCTTTTTGCGTTCATCGTCTTTTTGCGTTCGTCTTTTTCGTCCGTCTTTTTGCGTCCGTCGTCTTTTTGCGTCCGTCGTCTTTTTGCGTTCGTCGTCTTTTTGCGTTCGTCGTCTTTTTGCGTTCGTCGTCTTTTTCGTCCGTCTTTTTGCGTCCGTCGTCTTTTTGCGTCCGTCGTCTTTTTGAGTCCATCGTCTTTTTGCGTTCATCGTCTTTTTGCGTTCGTCATCTTTTTGCGTTTGTCTTTTTGCGTTCGTCATTTTTCTGCGTCCGTCGTCTTTTTGCGTCCGTCGTCTTTTTGCGTCCGTCGTCTTTTTGCATTCGTCGTCTATTTGTGTTCGTCGTCCTTTTTCGTCCGTCTTTTTGCGTCCGTCGTCTTTTTGCGTCCGTCGTCTTTTTGCGTTCGTCGTCTTTTTGCGTCTGTCGTCTTTTTGCGTTCCTCGTCTTTTTGCGTCCGTCGTCTTTTTGCGTCAGTCGTCTTTTTGCGTTCGTCGTCTTTTTGCGTTCGTCATTTTCTGCGTCCGTCGTCTTTTTGCGTCCGTCGTCTTTTTGCGTCCGTCATCTTTTTGCGTTCTTCGTCTTTATGCGTACATTGTCTTTTTCCGTCTGTCATCTTTTTGCGTTTGTCGTCTTTTTGCGTTCGTCGTCTTTTTTGCGTTCCTCGTCTTTTTGCGTTCCTCGTCTTTTTGCGTTCGTCGTCTTTTTGTGTTCGTCGTCTTTTTGCGTTTGTCTTTTTGTGTCCGTTGTCTTTTTGCGTTCGTCCTCTTTTTGCGTCCGTCGTCTTATTGCGTCCGTCGTCTTTTTGCTTTCGTCATCTTTTTGCATTCGTCTTATTGCGTCCGTCGTCTTTTTGCGTATGTTGTCTTTTTGCGTTCCTCGTCTTTTTGCGTTCCTCGTCTTTTTGCGTTCGTCGTCTTTTTGTGTTCGTCGTCTTTTTGCGTTTGTCTTTTTGTGTTCGTCGTCTTTTTGCGTTTGCCTTTTTGCGTTCGTCATTTTTCTGCGTCCGTCGTCTTTTTGTGTCCGTCGTCTTTGTGCGCCCATCGTCTTTTTGCGTCAGTCGTCTTTTTGCGTCCTTCGTCTTTTTGCGTCCGTCGTCTTTTTGCGTCCGTCGTCTTTTTGCGTCCGTCGTCTTTTTCCGTCCGTCGTCTTTTTCCGTCCGTCGTCTTTTTGTGTCCGTTGTCTTTTTGCGTTCGTCCTCTTTTTGCGTTTGTCGTCTTTTTGCGTCCTTCGTCTTTTTGCTTTCATCGTCTTTTTGCATTCGTCTTTTTGCGTCCGTCGTCTTTTTGCGTACGTTGTCTTTTTGCGTTCCTCGTCTGTTTGCGTTCGTCGTCTTTTTGCGTTCGTCGTCTTTTCGCGCCCGTCGTCTTTTCGCGCCCGTCGTCTTTTCGCGTCCGTCGTCTTTTCGCGTCCGTCGTCTTTTCGCGTCCGTCGTCTTTTCGCGTCCGTCGTCTTTTTGCGTCCGTCGTCTTTTTGCGTTCTTTGCCTTTATGCGTACGTTGTCTTTTTCCGTCTGTTGTCTTTTTGCGTTTGTCGTCTTTTTGCGTCTGTCTTTTTGCTTCCGTCGTGTTTTTTGCGTGCGTCGTCTTTTTGCGTCCGTCGTCTTTTTGCGTTCCTCGTCTTTTTGCGTCCGTCGTCTTTTTGCGTTCGTCGTCTTTTTGCGTTCGTCGTCTTTTTCGTCCGTCTTTTTGCGTTCATCGTCTTTTTGCGTCCGTCGTCTTTTTGCGTCCGTCGTCTTGTTGCGTTCGTCGTCTTGTTGCGTTCGTCGTCTTGTTGCGTTCGTCGTCTTTTTGCGTTCGTCGTCTTTTTGCGTTCGTCGTCTTTTTCGTCCGTCTTTTTGCGTCCGTCGTCTTTTTGCGTCCGTCGTCTTTTTGCGTCCATCGTCTTTTTGCGTTCATCGTCTTTTTGCGTTCGTCATCTTTTTGCGTTTGTCTTTTTGCGTTCGTCATTTTTCTGCGTCCGTCGTCTTTTTGCGTCCGTCGTCTTTTTGCGTCCGTCGTCTTTTTGCATTCGGCGTCTTTTTGCGTTCGTCATCTTTTTTCGTTCGTCTTTTTGCGTCCGTCTTTTTGCGTCCATCGTCTTTTTGCGTCCGTCGTCTTTTTGCGTTCATCGTCTTTTTGCGTTCGTCTTTTTGTGTTCGTCTTTTTGCGTCCGTCGTCTTTTTGCGTCCGTCGTCTTTTTGCGTCCGTCGTCTTTTTGCGTTCGTCGTCTTTTTGCGTTCGTCGTCTTTTTCGTCCGTCTTTTGCGTCCGTCGTCTTTTTGCGTCCGTCGTCTTTTTGTGTCCATCGTCTTTTTGCGTTTATCGTCTTTTTGCGTTCATCGTCTTTTTGCGTTCGTCGTCTTTTTGCGTTTGTCTTTTTGCGTTCGTCATTTTTCTGCGTCCGTCGTCTTTTTGCGTCCGTCGTCTTTTTGCGTCCGTCGTCTTTTTTGCATTCGTCGTCTTTTTGCGTTCGTCGTCTTTTTTCGTTCGTCTTTTTGCGTCCGTCTTTTTGCGTCCGTCGTCTTTTTGCGTCTGTCATCTTTTTACGTACCTCGTCTTTTTGCGATCGTCTTTTTGCGTCCATCGTCTTTTTGCGTCCGTCGTCTTTTTGCGTTCATCGTCTTTTTGCGTTCGTCGTCTTTTTGCGTTCGTTGTCTTTTTGCGTTCGTCGTCTTTTTGCGTTCGTCTTTTTCGTCCGTCTTTTTGCGTCCGTCGTCTTTTTGCGTCCGTCGTCTTTTTGCTTTCATCGTCATTTTGCATTCGTCTTTTTGCGTCCGTCGTCTTTTTGCGTACGTTGACTTTTTGCGTTCCTCGTCTTTTTGCGTTCATCGTCTTTTGCGTCCGTCATCTTTTTGCGTTGGTCGTCTTTTTGCGTTTGTCTTTTTACGTTCGTCATTTTTCTGCGTCCGTCGTCTTTTTGCGTCCGTCGTCTTTTTGCGTTCATCGTCTTTCTGCGTTCGTTGTCTTTTTTCGTTCGTCTTTTTGCGTCGCTTTTTTCGTCCGTCGTCTTTTTGCGTCCGTCGTCTTTTTGCGTCAGTCGTCTTTTTGCGTTCATCGTCTTTTTGCGTTCGTCGTCTTTTTGCGTTCGTCGTCTTTTTGCGTTCGTCGTCTTTTTGTGTTCGTCTTTTTCGTCCGTCTTTTTGCGTCCGTCGTCTTTTTGCGTCCGTCGTCTTTTTGCGTCCGTCGTCTTTTTGCGTCCGTCGTCTTTTTGCCTCCGTCGTCTTTTTGCGTCCGTCGTCTTTTGCGTCCGTCGTCTTTTTGCGTCCGTCGTCTTTTTGCGTCCGTCGTCTTTTTGCGTCCGTCGTCTTTTTGCGTCCGTCGTCTTTTTGAGTCCGTCGTCTTTTGCGTCCGTCGTCTTTTTGCGTTCGTCGTCTTTTTGCGTACGTCGTCTTCTTGCATCAGTCATCTTTTGCGTTCATCGTCTTTTTGCGTTCGTCGTCTTTTTGCGTCCGTCGTCTTTTTGCATCCGTCGTCTTTTTGCGTCCGTCGTCTTTTTGCGTCCATCGTCTTTTTGCGTTCATCGTCTTTTTGCGTTCGTCATCTTTTTGCGTTTGTCTTTTTGCGTTCGTCATTTTTCTGCGTCCGTCGTCTTTTTGCGTCCGTCGTCTTTTTGCGTCCGTCGTCTTTTTGCATTCGTCGTCTTTTTGCGTTCGTCGTCTTTTTTCGTTCGTCTTTTTGCGTCCGTCTTTTTGCGTTCCTCGTCTTTTTGCGTTCGTCTTTTTGCGTCCATCGTCTTTTTGCGTCCGTCGTCTTTTTGCGTTCATCGTCTTTTTGCGTTCGTCGTCTTTTTGCGTTCGTTGTCTTTTTGCGTTCATCGTCTTTTTGCGTTCGTCTTTTTCGTCCGTCTTTTTGCGTCCGTCGTCTTTTTGCGTCCGTCGTCTTTTTGCGTTCGTCGTCTTTTTGCGTTCGTCGTCTTTTTGCGTTCGTCGTCTTTTTCGTCCGTCTTTTTGCGTCCGTCGTCTTTTTGCGTCCGTCGTCTTTTTGTGTCCATCGTCTTTTTGCGTTCATCGTCTTTTTGCGTTCGTCATCTTTTTGCGTTTGTCTTTTTGCGTTCGTCATTTTTCTGCGTCCGTCGTCTTTTTGCGTCCGTCGTCTTTTTGCGTCCGTCGTCTTTTTGCATTCGTCGTCTATTTGTGTTCGTCGTCCTTTTTCGTCCGTCTTTTTGCGTCCGTCGTCTTTTTGCGTCCGTCGTCTTTTTGCGTCCGTCGTCTTTTTGCGTCCGTCGTCTTTTTGCGTCCGTCGTCTTTTTGCGTCCGTCGTCTTTTTGCGTCCGTCGTCTTTTTGCGTCAGTCGTCTTTTTGCGTTCATCGTCTTTTTGCGTACGTCGTCTTTTTGCGTCTGTCGTCTTTTTGCGTTCCTCGTCTTTTTGCGTCCGTCGTCTTTTTGCGTCAGTCGTCTTTTTGCGTTCGTCGTCTTTTTGCGTTCGTCGTCTTTTTGCGTTCGTCGTCTTTTTGCGTTCGTCTTTTTCGTCCGTCTTTTTGCGTCCGTCGTCTTTTTGCATGCGTCGTCTTTTTGCGTCCGTCGTCTTTTTGCGTCCGTCGTCTTTTTGCGTCCGTCGTCTTTTTGCGTCCGTCGTCTTTTTGCGTCCGTCGTCTTTTTGCGTCCGTCGTCTTTTTGCGTCCGTCGTCTTTTTGCGTCCGTCGTCTTTTTGCGTCCGTCGTCTTTTTGCGTTCGTCGTCTTTTTGCGTTCGTCGTCTTTTTGCGTTCGTCTTTTTCGTTCGTCTTTTTGCGTCCGTCGTCTTTTTGCATGCGTCGTCTTTTTGCGTCCGTCGTCTTTTTGCGTCCGTCGTCTTTTTGCGTCCATCGTCTTTTTGCGTTCATCGTCTTTTTGCGTTCGTCATCTTTTTGCGTTTGTCTTTTTGCGTTCGTCATTTTTCTGCGTCCGTCGTCTTTTTGCATCCGTCGTCTTTTTGCGTCCGTCGTCTTTTTGCATTCGGCGTCTTTTTGCGTTCGTCGTCTTTTTTCGTTCGTCTTTTTGCGTCCGTCTTTTTGCGTCCATCGTCTTTTTGCGTCCGTCGTCTTTTTGCGTTCATCGTCTTTTTGCGTTCGTCTTTTTGTGTTCGTCTTTTTGCGTCCGTCGTCTTTTTGCGTCCGTCGTCTTTTTGCGTCCGTCGTCTTTTTGCGTCCGTCGTCTTTTTGCGTTCGTCGTCTTTTTGCGTTCGTCGTCTTTTTCGTCCGTCTTTTTGCGTTCATCGTCTTTTTGCGCCCGTCGTCTTTTTGCGTCCGTCGTCTTGTTGCGTTCGTCGTCTTGTTGCGTTCGTCGTCTTGTTGCGTTCGTCGTCTTTTTGCGTTCGTCGTCTTTTTGCGTTCGTCGTCTTTTTCGTCCGTCTTTTTGCGTCCGTCGTCTTTTTGCGTCCGTCGTCTTTTTGCGTCCATCGTCTTTTTGCGTTCATCGTCTTTTTGCGTTCGTCATCTTTTTGCGTTTGTCTTTTTGCGTTCGTCATTTTTCTGCGTCCGTCGTCTTTTTGCGTCCGTCGTCTTTTTGCTTTCATCGTCTTT
Source organism: Leucoraja ocellata (assembly GCA_036785375.1). Taxonomy (NCBI): domain Eukaryota; kingdom Metazoa; phylum Chordata; class Chondrichthyes; order Rajiformes; family Rajidae; genus Leucoraja; species Leucoraja ocellata. Next base: position 115,103 of record JAWMAR010001969.1, read on the forward strand.
TTGCATTCGTCTTTTTGCGTCCGTCGTCTTTTTGCGTACGTTGACTTTTTGCGTCCGTCGTCTTTTTGCGTCCGTCGTCTTTCTGCGTTCATCGTCTTTTTGTGTTCGTCTTTTTGCGTCCGTCGTCTTTTTGCGTCCGTCTTTTTGCGTCCGTCGTCTCTTTGCGTCCATCGTCTTTTTGCGTTCGTCGTCTTTTTGCGTTTGTCGTCTTTTTGCGTTCGTCTTTTTGCGTTCGTCTTTTTGCGTCCATCTTTTTACGTCCGTCGTCTTTTTGCGTCCGTCGTCTTTTTGCGTCCGTCGTCTTTTTGAGTTCGTCGTCTTTTTGCGTTGGTCGTCTTTTTGCGTTTGTCTTTTTACGTTCGTCATTTTTCTGCGTCCGTCGTCTTTTTGCGTCCGTCGTCTTTTTGCGTCCGTCGTCTTTTTGCGTTCATCGTCTTTCTGCGTTCGTTGTCTTTTTTCGTTCGTCTTTTTGCGTCCGTCTTTTTGCGTCCGTCGTCTTTTTGCGTCCGTCGTCTTTTTGCGTCCGTCGTCTTTTTGCGTTCCTCGTCTTTTTGCGTCCGTCGTCTTTTTGCGTCAGTCGTCTTTTTGCGTTCATCGTCTTTTTGCGTCCGTCGTCTTTTTGCGTCCGTCGTCTTTTTCGTCCGTCGTCTTTTTGCATTCGTCGTCTTTTTGCGTTCGTCGTCTTTTTTCGTTCGTCTTTTTGCGTCCGTCTTTTTGCGTCCGTCGTCTTTTTGCGTCTGTCGTCTTTTTACGTACCTCGTCTTTTTGCGATCGTCTTTTTGCGTCCATCGTCTTTTTGCGTCCGTCGTCTTTTTGCGTTCATCGTCTTTTTGCGTTCGTCGTCTTTTTGCGTTCGTTGTCTTTTTGCGTTCGTCGTCTTTTTGCGTTCGTCTTTTTCGTCCGTCTTTTTGCGTCCGTCGTCTTTTTGCGTCCGTCGTCTTTTTGCTTTCATCGTCTTTTTGCATTCGTCTTTTTGCGTCCGTCGTCTTTTTGCGTACGTTGACTTTTTGCGTTCCTCGTCTTTTTGCGTTCCTCGTCTTTTTGCGTTCATCGTCTTTTTGCGTCCGTCATCTTTTTGCGTTGGTCGTCTTTTTGCGTTTGTCTTTTTACGTTCGTCATTTTTCTGCGTCCGTCGTCTTTTTGCGTCCGTCGTCTTTTTGCGTTCATCGTCTTTCTGCGTTCGTTGTCTTTTTTCGTTCGTCTTTTTGCGTCCGCTTTTTTCGTCCGTCGTCTTTTTGCGTCCGTCGTCTTTTTGCGTCCGTCGTCTTTTTGCGTTCCTCGTCTTTTTGCGTCCGTCGTCTTTTTGCGTCAGTCGTCTTTTTGCGTTCCTCGTCTTTTTGCGTCCGTCGTCTTTTTGCGTTCGTCGTCTTTTTGCGTTCGTCGTCTTTTTGCGTTCGTCTTTTTCGTCCGTCTTTTTCGTCCGTCTTTTTGCGTCCGTCGTCTTTTTGCGTCCGTCGTCTTTTTGCGTCCGTCGTCTTTTTGCGTCCGTCGTCTTTTTGCGTCCGTCGTCCTTTTGCGTCCGTCGTCTTTTTGCGTCCGTCGTCTTTTTGCGTCCGTCGTCTTTTTGCGTCCGTCGTCTTTTTGCGTCCGTCGTCTTTTTGCGTCCGTCGTCTTTTTGCGTTCGTCGTCTTTATCGTCCGTCTTTTTGCGTCCGTCGTCTTTTTGTGTCCGTCGTCTTTTTGTGTCCATCGTCTTTTTGCGTTCATCGTCTTTTTGCGTTCGTCGTCTTTTTGCGTTTGTCTTTTTGCGTTCGTCATTTTTCTGCGTCCATCGTCTTTTTGCGTCCGTCGTCTTTTTGCGTCCGTCGTCTTTTTGCGTCCGTCGTCATTTTGCATTCGTCGTCTTTTTGCGTTCGTCGTCTTTTTGCGTTCGTCGTCTTTTTGCGTTCGTCGTCTTTTTCGTCCGTCTTTTTGCGTCCGTCGTCTTTTTGCGTCAGTCGTCTTTTTGCGTTCGTCGTCTTTTTGCGTTCGTCGTCTTTTTCCTCCGTCTTTTTGCGTACGTCGTCTTTTTGCGTTCATCGTCTTTTTGCGTTCGTCATCTTTTTGCGTTTGTCTTTTTGCGTCCGTCGTCTTTTTGCGTTCGTCGTCATTTTGCGTTCGTCGTCTTTTTCGTCCGTCTTTTTGCGTCCGTCGTCCTTTTGCGTCCGTCGTCTTTTTGTGTCCATCGTCTTTTTGCGTTCGTCATTTTTCTGCGTCCGTCGTCTTTTTGCGTCCGTCGTCTTTTTGCGTCCGTCGTCTTTTTGCATTCGTCGTCTTTTTGCGTTCGTCGTCTTTTTTCGTTCGTCTTTTTGCGTCCGTCTTTTTGCGTTCCTCGTCTTTTTGCGTTCGTCCTTTTGCGTCCATCGTCTTTTTCGTCCGTCTTTTTGCGTCCGTCGTCTTTTTGCGTCCGTCGTCTTTTTGCGTTCGTCGTCTTTTTGCGTTCGTCGTCTTTTTGCGTTCGTCGTCTTTATCGTCCGTCTTTTTGCGTCCGTCGTCTTTTTGCGTCCGTCGTCTTTTTGTGTCCATCGTCTTTTTGCGTTCATCGTCTTTTTGCGTTCGTCATCTTTTTGCGTTTGTCTTTTTGCGTTCGTCATTTTTCTGCGTCCGTCGTCTTTTTGCGTCCGTCGTCTTTTTGCGTCCGTCGTCTTTTTGCGTCTGTCGTCTTTTTGCGTCTGTCGTCTTTTTACGTTCCTCGTCTTTTTGCGTTCGTATTTTTGCGTCCATCGTCTTTTTGCGTCCGTCGTCTTTTTGCGTTTATCGTCTTTTTGCGTTCGTCGTCTTTTTGCGTTCGTCGTCTTTTTGCGTTCGTCGTCTTTTTGCGTTCGTCTTTTTCGTCCGTCTTTTTGCGTCCGTCGTCTTTTTGCGTCCGTCGTCTTTTTGCTTTTATCGTCTTTTTGCATTCGTCTTTTTGCGTCCGTCGTCTTTTTGCGTACGTTGACTTTTTGCGTTCCTCGTCTTTTTGCGTTCATCGTCTTTCTGCGTTCATCGTCTTTTTGTGTTCGTCTTTTTGCGTCCGTCGTCTTTTTGCGTCCGTCTTTTTGCGTCCGTCGTCTCTTTGCGTCCATCGTCTTTTTGCGTTCGTCGTCTTTTTGCGTTTGTCGTCTTTTTGCGTTCGTCGTTATTTTGAGTTCGTCGTCTTTTTGCGTTTGTCTTTTTGTGTTCGTCGTCTTTTTGCGTTTGTCTTTTTGCGTTCGTCATTTTTCTGCGTCCGTCGTCTTTTTGCATCCGTCGTCTTTTTGCGTCCTTCATCTTTTTGCGTCCTTCGTCTTTTTGCGTCCGTCGTCTTTTTGCGTCCGTCATCTTTCTGCGTTCATCGTCTTTTTGTGTTCGTCTTTTTGCGTCCGTCGTCTTTTTGCGTCCGTCTTTTTGCGTCCGTCGTCTCTTTGCGTCCGTCGTCTTTTTGCGTTCGTCGTCTTTTTGCGTTTGTCGTTTTTTGCGTTTGTCGTCTTTTTGCGTTCGTCTTTTTGCGTTCGTCTTTTTGCGTCCATCTTTTTACGTCCGTCGTCTTTTTGCGTCCGTCGTCTTTTTGCGTCCGTCGTCTTTTTGAGTTCGTTGTCTTTTTGCCTTGGTCGTCTTTTTGCGTTTGTCTTTTTACGTTCGTCATTTTTCTGCGTCCGTCGTCTTTTTGCGTCCGTCGTCTTTTTGCGTCCGTCGTCTTTTTGCGTCCGTCGTCTTTTTGCGTCCGTCGTCTTTTTGCGTCCGTCGTCTTTTTGCGTCCGTCGTCTTTTTGCGTTCATCGTCTTTCTGCGTTCGTTGTCTTTTTTCGTTCGTCTTTTTGCGTCCGTCTTTTTGCGTCCGACGTCTTTTTGCGTCCGTCGTCTTTTTGCGTCCGTCGTCTTTTTGCGTTCCTCGTCTTTTTGCGTCCGTCGTCTTTTTGCGTCAGTCGTCTTTTTGCGTTCATCGTCTTTTTGCGTCCGTCGTCTTTTTGCGTTTGTCGTCTTTTTGCGTTCGTCGTCTTTTTGCGTTCGTCTTTTTCGTCCGTCTTTTTGCGTCCGTCGTCTTTTTGCGTCCGTCGTCTTTTTGCGTCCGTCGTCTTTTTGCGTCCGTCGTCTTTTTGCGTCCGTCGTCTTTTGCGTCCGTCGTCTTTTTGCGTTCGTCCTCTTTTTGCGTTTGTCTTTTTGCGTCCGTTGTCTTTTTGCGTCCGTCGTCTTTTTGCGTTCGTCGTCTTTTTGCGTTCGTCGTCTTTTTGCGTCCGTCGTCTTTTTGCGTTCGTCGTCTTTTTGCGTTCGTCGTCTTTTTTCGTTCTTCTTTTTGCGTCCGTCGTCTTTTTGCGTCCGTCGTCTTTTTGCGTCCGTCGTCTTTTTGCGTTCCTCGTCTTTTTGCGTTCGTCTTTTTGCGTTCGTCTTTTTGCGTCCATCGTCTTTTTGCGTCCGTCGTCTTTTTGCGTTCATCGTCTTTTTGCGTTCGTCGTCTTTTTGCGTTCGTCGTCTTTTTGCGTTCGTCGTCTTTTTGCGTTCGTCTTTTTCGTCCGTCTTTTTGCGTCCGTCGTCTTTTTGCTTTCATCGTCTTTTTCCATTCGTCTTTTTGCATCCGTCGTCTTTTTGCGTACGTTGTCTTTTTGCGTTCCTCGTCTTTTTGCGTTTGTCGTCTTTTAGCGTTCGTCGTCTTTTTGCGTTCGTCGTCTTTTTCGTCCGTCTTTTTGCGTCCGTCATCTTTTTGCGTCCTTCGTCTTTTTGCATTCATCGTCTTTTTGCGTTCGTCATCTTTTTGCGTTTGTCTTTTTGCGTTCGTCATTTTTCTGCGTCCGTCGTCTTTTTGCGTCCGTCGTCTTTTTGCGTCCGTCGTCTTTTTGCATTCGTCGTCTTTTTGCGTTCGTCGTCTTTTTTCGTTCGTCTTTTTGCGTCCGTCTTTTTGCGTTCCTCGTCTTTTTGCGTTCGTCTTTTTGCGTCCATCGTCTTTTTGCGTCCGTCGTCTTTTTGCATTCATCGTCTTTTTGCGTCCGTCGTCTTTTTGCGTTCATCGTCTTTTTGCGTTCGTCTTTTTCGTCCGTCTTTTTGCGTCCGTCGTCTTTTTGCGTCCGTCGTCTTTTTGCGTTCGTCGTCTTTTTGCGTTCGTCGTCTTTTTCGTCCGTCTTTTTGCGTCCGTCGTCTTTTTGCGTCCGTCGTCTTTTGGCGTCCGTCGTCTTTTTGTGTCCATCGTCTTTTTGCGTTCGTCATTTTTCTGCGTCCGTCGTCTTTTTGCTTCCGTCGTCTTTTTGCGTCCGTCGTCTTTTTGCTTTCGTCGTCTTTTTGCGTTCGTCGTCTTTTTTCGTTCGTCTTTTTGCGTCCGTCTTTTTGCGTTCCTCGTCTTTTTGCGTTCGTTTTTTTGCGTCCATCGTCTTTTTGCGTCCGTCGTCTTTTTGCGTTCCTCGTCTTTTTGCGTTTGTCGTCTTTTTGCGTTCGTCGTCTTTTTGCGTTCGTCGTCTTTTTCGTCCGTCTTTTTGCGTCCGTCATCTTTTTGCGTCCGTCGTCTTTTTGCATTCATCGTCTTTTTGCATTCATCGTCTTTTTGCGTTCGTCATCTTTTTGCGTTTGTCTTTTTGCGTTCGTCATTTTTCTGCGTCCGTCGTCTTTTTGCGTCCGTCGTCTTTTTGCGTCCGTCGTCTTTTTGCATTCGTCGTCTTTTTGCGTTCGTCGTCTTTTTTCGTTCGTCTTTTTGCGTCCGTCTTTTTGCGTTCCTCGTCTTTTTGCGTTCGTCTTTTTGCGTCCATCGTCTTTTTGCGTCCATCGTCTTTTTGCGTCCGTCGTCTTTTTGCATTCATCGTCTTTTTGCGTCCGTCGTCTTTTTGCGTTCATCGTCTTTTTGCGTTCGTCTTTTTCGTCCGTCTTTTTGCGTCCGTCGTCTTTTTGCGTCCGTCGTCTTTTTGCGTTTGTCGTCTTTTTGCGTTCGTCGTCTTTTTCGTCCGTCTTTTTGCGTCCGTCGTCTTTTGGCGTCCGTCGTCTTTTTGTGTCCATCGTCTTTTTGCGTTCGTCATTTTTCTGCGTCCGTCGTCTTTTTGCTTCCGTCGTCTTTTTGCGTCCGTCGTCTTTTTGCATTCGTCGTCTTTTTGCGTTCGTCGTCTTTTTTCGTTCGTCTTTTTGCGTCCGTCTTTTTGCGTTCCTCGTCTTTTTGCGTTCGTTTTTTTGCGTCCATCGTCTTTTTGCGTCCGTCGTCTTTTTGCGTTCATCGTCTTTTTACGTTCGTCGTCTTTTTGTGTTCGTTGTCTTTTTGCGTTCATCGTCTTTTTGCGTTCGTCTTTTTCGTCCGTCTTTTTGCGTCCGTCGTCTTTTTGCGTCCGTCGTCTTTTTGCGTTCGTCGTCTTTTTGCGTTCGTCGTCTTTTTCGTCCGTCTTTTTGCGTCCGTCGTCTTTTTGCGTCCGTCGTCTTTTTGTGTCCATCGTCTTTTTGCGTTCATCGTCTTTTTGCGTTCGTCATCTTTTTGCGTTTGTCTTTTTGCGTTCGTCATTTTTCTGCGTCCGTCGTCTTTTTGCGTTCGTCGTCTTTTTGCGTTCGTTGTCTTTTTGCGTTCGTCGTCTTTTTGCGTTCGTCTTTTTCGTCCGTCTTTTTGCGTCCGTCGTCTTTTTGCGTCCGTCGTATTTTTGCGTACGTTGACTTTTTGCGTTCCTCGTCTTTTTGCGTTCATCGTCTTTTTGCGTTCGTCGTCTTTTTGCGTTCGTCGTTATTTTGAGTTTGTCGTCTTTTTGCGTTTGTCTTTTTGTGTTCGTCGTCTTTTTGCGTTTGTCTTTTTGCGTTCGTCATTTTTCTGCGTCCGTCGTCTTTTTGCATCCGTCGTCTTTTTGCGTCCTTCATCTTTTTGCGTCCTTCGTCTTTTTGCGTCCGTCGTCTTTTTGCGTCCGTCGTCTTTCTGCGTTCATCGTCTTTTTGTGTTCGTCTTTTTGCGTCCGTCGTCTTTTTGCGTCCGTCTTTTTGCGTCCGTCGTCTCTTTGCGTCCATCGTCTTTTTGCGTTCGTCGTCTTTTTGCGTTTGTCGTCTTTTTGCGTTCGTCGTTATTTTGAGTTTGTCGTCTTTTTGCGTTTGTCTTTTTGTGTTCGTCGTCTTTTTGCGTTTGTCTTTTTGCGTTCGTCATTTTTCTGCGTCCGTCGTCTTTTTGCATCCGTCGTCTTTTTGCGTCCTTCATCTTTTTGCGTCCTTCGTCTTTTTGCGTCCGTCGTCTTTTTGCGTCCGTCATCTTTCTGCGTTCATCGTCTTTTTGTGTTCGTCTTTTTGCGTCCGTCGTCTTTTTGCGTCCGTCTTTTTGCGTCCGTCGTCTCTTTGCGTCCATCGTCTTTTTGCGTTCGTCGTCTTTTTGCGTTTGTCGTCTTTTTGCGTTTGTCGTCTTTTTGCGTTCGTCTTTTTGCGTTCGTCTTTTTGCGTCCATCTTTTTACGTCCGTCGTCTTTTTGCGTCCGTCGTCTTTTTGCGTCCGTCGTCTTTTTGAGTTCGTCGTCTTTTTGCCTTGGTCGTCTTTTTGCGTTTGTCTTTTTACGTTCGTCATTTTTCTGTGTCCGTCGTCTTTTTGCGTCCGTCGTTTTTAGCGTCCGTCGTCTTTTTGCGTCCGTCGTCTTTTTGCGTCCGTCGTCTTTTTGCGTCCGTCGTCTTTTTCCGTTCATCGTCTTTCTGCGTTCGTTGTCTTTTTTCGTTCGTCTTTTTGCGTCCGTCGTCTTTTTGCGTCCGTCGTCTTTTTGCGTCCGTCGTCTTTTTGCGTCCGTCGTCTTTTTGCGTTCCTCGTCTTTTTGCGTCCGTCGTCTTTTTGCGTCAGTCGTCTTTTTGCGTTCATCGTCTTTTTGCGTCCGTCGTCTTTTTGCGTCCGTCATCTTTTTGCGTTTGTCTTTTTGCGTCCGTTGTCTTTTTGCGTCCGTCGTCTTTTTGCGTTCGTCATCTTTTTGCGTCCGTCGTCTTTTTGCGTTCGTCGTCTTTTTGCGTTCGTCGTCTTTTTTCGTTCTTCTTTTTGCGTCCGTCGTCTTTTTGCGTCCGTCGTCTTTTTGCGTTCCTCGTCTTTTTGCGTTCGTCTTTTTGCGTCCATCGTCTTTTTGCGTCCGTCGTCTTTTTGCGTTCATCGTCTTTTTGCGTTCGTCGTCTTTTTGCGTTCGTCGTCTTTTTGAGTTCGTCGTCTTTTTGCGTTCGTCGTCTTTTTGCGTTCGTCGTCTTTTTGCGTTCGTCTTTTTCGTCCGTCTTTTTGCGTCCGTCGTCTTTTTGCTTTCATCGTCTTTTTGCATTGGTCTTTTTGCATCCGTCGTCTTTTTGCGTACGTTGTCTTTTTGCGTTCCTCGTCTTTTTGCGTTTGTCGTCTTTTTGCGTTCGTCGTTATTTGGTGTTCGTTGTCTTTTTGCGTTTGTCTTTTTGTGTTCGTCGTCTTTTTGCATTTGTCTTTTTGTGTTCGTCATTTTTCTGCGTCCGTCGTCTTTTTGCGTCCGTCGACTTTTTGCGTTCGTCGTCTTTTTGCGTTTGTCGTCTTTTTACGTTCGTCTTTTTGCGTTTGTCTTTTTGCGTCCATCTTTTTGCGTCCGTCGTCTTTTTGCTTCCGTCGTCTTTTTGCGTCCGTAGTCTTTTTGTGTTCGTCGTCTTTTTGCGTTCGTCGTCTTTTTGCGTTCGTCGTCTTTTTCGTCCGTCTTTTTGCGTCCGTCATCTTTTTGCGTCCGTCGTCTTTTTGCGTCCATCGTCTTTTTGCGTTCATCGTCTTTTTGCATTCGTCACCTTTTTGCGTTTGTCTTTTTGCGTTCGTCATTTTTCTGCGTCCGTCGTCTTTTTGCGTCCGTCGTCTTTTTGCGTTTATCGTCTTTTTGCGTTCGTCGTCTTTTTGCGTTCGTTGTCTTTTTGCGTTCGTCGTCTTTTTGTGTTCGTCTTTTTCGTCCGTCTTTTTGCGTCCGTCGTCTTTTTGCGTCCGTCGTCTTTTTGCGTACGTTGACTTTTTGCGTTCCTCGTCTTTTTGCGTTCATCGTCTTTTTGCGTTCGTCGTCTTTTTGCGTTCGTCGTTATTTTGAGTTTGTCGTCTTTTTGCGTTTGTCTTTTTGTGTTCGTCGTCTTTTTGCGTTTGTCTTTTTGCGTTCGTCATTTTTCTGCGTCCGTCGTCTTTTTGCATCCGTCGTCTTTTTGCGTCCTTCATCTTTTTGCGTCCTTCGTCTTTTTGCGTCCGTCGTCTTTTTGCGTCCGTCGTCTTTCTGCGTTCATCGTCTTTTTGTGTTCGTCTTTTTGCGTCCGTCGTCTTTTTGCGTCCGTCTTTTTGCGTCCGTCGTCTCTTTGCGTCCATCGTCTTTTTGCGTTCGTCGTCTTTTTGCGTTTGTCGTCTTTTTGCGTTCGTCGTTATTTTGAGTTCGTCGTCTTTTTGCGTTTGTCTTTTTGTGTTTGTCGTCTTTTTGCGTTTGTCTTTTTGCGTTCGTCATTTTTCTGCGTCCGTCGTCTTTTTGCATCCGTCGTCTTTTTGCTTCCTTCATCTTTTTGCGTCCTTCGTCTTTTTGCGTCCGTCGTCTTTTTGCGTCCGTCATCTTTCTGCGTTCATCGTCTTTTTGTGTTCGTCTTTTTGCGTCCGTCATCTTTTTGCGTCCGTCTTTTTGCGTCCGTCGTCTCTTTGCGTCCATCGTCTTTTTGCGTTCGTCGTCTTTTTGCGTTCGTCGTCTTTTTGCCTTGGTCGTCTTTTTGCGTTTGTCTTTTTACGTTCGTCATTTTTCTGCGTCCGTCGTCTTTTTGCGTCCGTCGTCTTTTTGCGTCCGTCGTCTTTTTGCGTCCGTCGTCTTTTTGCGTCCGTCTTTTTGCGTCCGTCGTCTCTTTGCGTCCATCGTCTTTTTGCGTTCGTCGTCTTTTTGCGTTTGTCGTCTTTTTGCGTTTGTCGTCTTTTTGCGTTCGTCTTTTTGCGTTCGTCTTTTTGCGTCCATCTTTTTACGTCCGTCGTCTTTTTGCGTCCGTCGTCTTTTTGCGTCCGTCGTCTTTTTGAGTTCGTCGTCTTTTTGCCTTGGTCGTCTTTTTGCGTTTGTCTTTTTACGTTCGTCATTTTTCTGTGTCCGTCGTCTTTTTGCGTCCGTCGTTTTTAGCGTCCGTCGTCTTTTTGCGTCCGTCGTCTTTTTGCGTCCGTCGTCTTTTTGCGTCCGTCGTCTTTTTCCGTTCATCGTCTTTCTGCGTTCGTTGTCTTTTTTCGTTCGTCTTTTTGCGTCCGTCGTCTTTTTGCGTCCGTCGTCTTTTTGCGTCCGTCGTCTTTTTGCGTCCGTCGTCTTTTTGCGTTCCTCGTCTTTTTGCGTCCGTCGTCTTTTTGCGTCAGTCGTCTTTTTGCGTTCATCGTCTTTTTGCGTCCGTCGTCTTTTTGCGTCCGTCATCTTTTTGCGTTTGTCTTTTTGCGTCCGTTGTCTTTTTGCGTCCGTCGTCTTTTTGCGTTCGTCATCTTTTTGCGTCCGTCGTCTTTTTGCGTTCGTCGTCTTTTTGCGTTCGTCGTCTTTTTTCGTTCTTCTTTTTGCGTCCGTCGTCTTTTTGCGTCCGTCGTCTTTTTGCGTTCCTCGTCTTTTTGCGTTCGTCTTTTTGCGTCCATCGTCTTTTTGCGTCCGTCGTCTTTTTGCGTTCATCGTCTTTTTGCGTTCGTCGTCTTTTTGCGTTCGTCGTCTTTTTGAGTTCGTCGTCTTTTTGCGTTCGTCGTCTTTTTGCGTTCGTCGTCTTTTTGCGTTCGTCTTTTTCGTCCGTCTTTTTGCGTCCGTCGTCTTTTTGCTTTCATCGTCTTTTTGCATTGGTCTTTTTGCATCCGTCGTCTTTTTGCGTACGTTGTCTTTTTGCGTTCCTCGTCTTTTTGCGTTTGTCGTCTTTTTGCGTTCGTCGTTATTTGGTGTTCGTTGTCTTTTTGCGTTTGTCTTTTTGTGTTCGTCGTCTTTTTGCATTTGTCTTTTTGTGTTCGTCATTTTTCTGCGTCCGTCGTCTTTTTGCGTCCGTCGACTTTTTGCGTTCGTCGTCTTTTTGCGTTTGTCGTCTTTTTACGTTCGTCTTTTTGCGTTTGTCTTTTTGCGTCCATCTTTTTGCGTCCGTCGTCTTTTTGCTTCCGTCGTCTTTTTGCGTCCGTAGTCTTTTTGTGTTCGTCGTCTTTTTGCGTTCGTCGTCTTTTTGCGTTCGTCGTCTTTTTCGTCCGTCTTTTTGCGTCCGTCATCTTTTTGCGTCCGTCGTCTTTTTGCGTCCATCGTCTTTTTGCGTTCATCGTCTTTTTGCATTCGTCACCTTTTTGCGTTTGTCTTTTTGCGTTCGTCATTTTTCTGCGTCCGTCGTCTTTTTGCGTCCGTCGTCTTTTTGCGTTTATCGTCTTTTTGCGTTCGTCGTCTTTTTGCGTTCGTTGTCTTTTTGCGTTCGTCGTCTTTTTGTGTTCGTCTTTTTCGTCCGTCTTTTTGCGTCCGTCGTCTTTTTGCGTCCGTCGTCTTTTTGCGTACGTTGACTTTTTGCGTTCCTCGTCTTTTTGCGTTCATCGTCTTTTTGCGTTCGTCGTCTTTTTGCGTTCGTCGTTATTTTGAGTTTGTCGTCTTTTTGCGTTTGTCTTTTTGTGTTCGTCGTCTTTTTGCGTTTGTCTTTTTGCGTTCGTCATTTTTCTGCGTCCGTCGTCTTTTTGCATCCGTCGTCTTTTTGCGTCCTTCATCTTTTTGCGTCCTTCGTCTTTTTGCGTCCGTCGTCTTTTTGCGTCCGTCGTCTTTCTGCGTTCATCGTCTTTTTGTGTTCGTCTTTTTGCGTCCGTCGTCTTTTTGCGTCCGTCTTTTTGCGTCCGTCGTCTCTTTGCGTCCATCGTCTTTTTGCGTTCGTCGTCTTTTTGCGTTTGTCGTCTTTTTGCGTTCGTCGTTATTTTGAGTTCGTCGTCTTTTTGCGTTTGTCTTTTTGTGTTTGTCGTCTTTTTGCGTTTGTCTTTTTGCGTTCGTCATTTTTCTGCGTCCGTCGTCTTTTTGCATCCGTCGTCTTTTTGCTTCCTTCATCTTTTTGCGTCCTTCGTCTTTTTGCGTCCGTCGTCTTTTTGCGTCCGTCATCTTTCTGCGTTCATCGTCTTTTTGTGTTCGTCTTTTTGCGTCCGTCATCTTTTTGCGTCCGTCTTTTTGCGTCCGTCGTCTCTTTGCGTCCATCGTCTTTTTGCGTTCGTCGTCTTTTTGCGTTCGTCGTCTTTTTGCCTTGGTCGTCTTTTTGCGTTTGTCTTTTTACGTTCGTCATTTTTCTGCGTCCGTCGTCTTTTTGCGTCCGTCGTCTTTTTGCGTCCGTCGTCTTTTTGCGTCCGTCGTCTTTTTGCGTCCGTCGTCTTTTTGCGTCCGTCGTCTTTTTGCGTCCGTCGTCTTTTTGCGTTCATCGTCTTTCTGCGTTCGTTGTCTTTTTTCGTTCGTCTTTTTGCGTCCGTCTTTTTGCGTCCGTCGTCTTTTTGCGTCCGTCGTCTTTTTGCGTCCGTCGTCTTTTTGCGTTCCTCGTCTTTTTGCGTCCGTCGTCTTTTTGCGTCAGTCGTCTTTTTGCGTTCATCGTCTTTTTGCGTCCGTCGTCTTTTTGCGTTTGTCGTCTTTTTGCGTTCGTCGTCTTTTTGCGTTCGTCTTTTTCGTCCGTCTTTTTGCGTCCGTCGTCTTTTTGCGTCCGTCGTCTTTTTGCGTCCGTCGTCTTTTTGCGTCCGTCGTCTTTTTGCGTCCGTCGTCTTTTTGCGTCCGTCGTCTTTTTGCGTCCGTCGTCTTTTTGCGTTCGTCCTCTTTTTGCGTTTGTCTTTTTGCGTTCGCCATTTTTCTGCGTCCGTCGTCTTTTTGCGTCCGTCGATTTTTTGCGTTCGTCGTCTTTTTGCGTTCGTCGTCTTTTTGCATTTGTCTTTTTGCGTTCGCCATTTTTCTGCGTCCGTCGTCTTTTTGCGTCCGTCGATTTTTTGCGTTCGTCGTCTTTTTGCGTTTGTCGTCTTTTTACGTTCGTCTTTTTGCGTTTGTCTTTTTGCGTCCATCTTTTTGCGTCCGTCGTCTTTTTGCTTCCGTCGTCTTTTTGCGTCCGTCGTCTTTTTGCTTCCGTCGTCTTTTTGCGTTTGTCGTCTTTTTGCGTTCGTCTTTTTGCGTTCGTCTTTTTGCGTCCATCTTTTTACGTCCGTCGTCTTTTTGCGTCCGTCGTCTTTTTGCATCCGTCGTCTTTTTGCGTTCATCGTCTTTCTGCGTTCGTTGTCTTTTTTCATTCGTCTTTTTGCGTCCGTCTTTTTGCGTCCGTCGTCTTTTAGCGTCCGTCGTCTTTTTGCGTCCGTCGTCTTTTTGCGTCCGTCGTCTTTTTGCGTCCGTCGTCTTTTTGCGTTCGTCATCTTTTTGCGTTTGTCTTTTTGCGTTCGTCATTTTTCGGCGTCCGTCGTCTTTTTGCGTCCGTCGTCTTTTTGCGTCAGTCGTCTTTTTGCGTTCATCGTCTTTTTGCGTTCGTCGTCTTTTTGCGTTCGTCGTCTTTTTGCGTTCGTCGTCTTTTTGCGTTCGTCTTTTTCGTCCGTCTTTTTGCGTCCGTCGTCTTTTTGCGTCCGTCGTCTTTTTGCGTCCGTCGTCTTTTTGCGTCCGTCGTCTTTTTGCGTCCGTCGTCTTTTTGCGTCCGTCGTCTTTTTGTGTTCGTCATCTTTTTGCGTTTGTCTTTTTGCGTTCGTCATTTTTCGGCGTCCGTCGTCTTTTTGCATCTGTCGTCTTTTTGCGTCCGTCGTCTTTTTGCGTTCGTCGTCTTTCTGCGTTCGTCGTCTTTTTTCGTTCGTCTTTTTGCGTCCGTCTTTTTGCGTTCCTCGTCTTTTTGCGTCCATCGTCTTTTTGCGTCCATCGTCTTTTTGCGTCCGTCGTCTTTTTGCGTTCATCGTCTTTTTGCGTTCGTCGTCTTTTTGCGTTCGTTGTCTTTTTGCGTTCATCGTTTTTTTGCGTTCGTCTTTTTCGTCCGTCTTTTTGCGTCCGTCGTCTTTTTGCGTCCGTCGTCCTTTTGCGTCCGTCGTCTTTTTGCGTCCGTCGTCTTTTTGCGTTCGTCGTCTTTTTCGTCCGCTTTTTGCGTCCGTCGTCTTTTTGCGTCCGTCGTCTTTTTGTGTCCATCGTCTTTTTGCGTTCATCGTCTTTTTGCATTCGTCATCTTTTTGCGTTTGTCTTTTTGCGTTCGTCATTTTTCTGCGTCCGTCGTCTTTTTGCGTCCGTCGTCTTTTTGCGTTCCTCGTCTTTTTGCGTCCGTCGTCTTTTTGCGTCAGTCGTCTTTTTGCGTTCATCGTCTTTTTGCGTCCGTCGTCTTTTTGCGTCCGTCATCTTTTTGCGTTTGTCTTTTTGCGTCCGTTGTCTTTTTGCGTCCGTCGTCTTTTTGCGTTCGTCATCTTTTTGCGTCCGTCGTCTTTTTGCGTTCGTCGTCTTTTTGCGTTCGTCGTCTTTTTTCGTTCTTCTTTTTGCGTCCGTCGTCTTTTTGCGTCCGTCGTCTTTTTGCGTTCCTCGTCTTTTTGCGTTCGTCTTTTTGCGTCCATCGTCTTTTTGCGTCCGTCGTCTTTTTGCGTTCATCGTCTTTTTGCGTTCGTCGTCTTTTTGCGTTCGTCGTCTTTTTGAGTTCGTCGTCTTTTTGCGTTCGTCGTCTTTTTGCGTTCGTCGTCTTTTTGCGTTCGTCTTTTTCGTCCGTCTTTTTGCGTCCGTCGTCTTTTTGCTTTCATCGTCTTTTTGCATTGGTCTTTTTGCATCCGTCGTCTTTTTGCGTACGTTGTCTTTTTGCGTTCCTCGTCTTTTTGCGTTTGTCGTCTTTTTGCGTTCGTCGTTATTTGGTGTTCGTTGTCTTTTTGCGTTTGTCTTTTTGTGTTCGTCGTCTTTTTGCATTTGTCTTTTTGTGTTCGTCATTTTTCTGCGTCCGTCGTCTTTTTGCGTCCGTCGACTTTTTGCGTTCGTCGTCTTTTTGCGTTTGTCGTCTTTTTACGTTCGTCTTTTTGCGTTTGTCTTTTTGCGTCCATCTTTTTGCGTCCGTCGTCTTTTTGCTTCCGTCGTCTTTTTGCGTCCGTAGTCTTTTTGTGTTCGTCGTCTTTTTGCGTTCGTCGTCTTTTTGCGTTCGTCGTCTTTTTCGTCCGTCTTTTTGCGTCCGTCATCTTTTTGCGTCCGTCGTCTTTTTGCGTCCATCGTCTTTTTGCGTTCATCGTCTTTTTGCATTCGTCACCTTTTTGCGTTTGTCTTTTTGCGTTCGTCATTTTTCTGCGTCCGTCGTCTTTTTGCGTCCGTCGTCTTTTTGCGTTTATCGTCTTTTTGCGTTCGTCGTCTTTTTGCGTTCGTTGTCTTTTTGCGTTCGTCGTCTTTTTGTGTTCGTCTTTTTCGTCCGTCTTTTTGCGTCCGTCGTCTTTTTGCGTCCGTCGTCTTTTTGCGTACGTTGACTTTTTGCGTTCCTCGTCTTTTTGCGTTCATCGTCTTTTTGCGTTCGTCGTCTTTTTGCGTTCGTCGTTATTTTGAGTTTGTCGTCTTTTTGCGTTTGTCTTTTTGTGTTCGTCGTCTTTTTGCGTTTGTCTTTTTGCGTTCGTCATTTTTCTGCGTCCGTCGTCTTTTTGCATCCGTCGTCTTTTTGCGTCCTTCATCTTTTTGCGTCCTTCGTCTTTTTGCGTCCGTCGTCTTTTTGCGTCCGTCGTCTTTCTGCGTTCATCGTCTTTTTGTGTTCGTCTTTTTGCGTCCGTCGTCTTTTTGCGTCCGTCTTTTTGCGTCCGTCGTCTCTTTGCGTCCATCGTCTTTTTGCGTTCGTCGTCTTTTTGCGTTTGTCGTCTTTTTGCGTTCGTCGTTATTTTGAGTTCGTCGTCTTTTTGCGTTTGTCTTTTTGTGTTTGTCGTCTTTTTGCGTTTGTCTTTTTGCGTTCGTCATTTTTCTGCGTCCGTCGTCTTTTTGCATCCGTCGTCTTTTTGCTTCCTTCATCTTTTTGCGTCCTTCGTCTTTTTGCGTCCGTCGTCTTTTTGCGTCCGTCATCTTTCTGCGTTCATCGTCTTTTTGTGTTCGTCTTTTTGCGTCCGTCATCTTTTTGCGTCCGTCTTTTTGCGTCCGTCGTCTCTTTGCGTCCATCGTCTTTTTGCGTTCGTCGTCTTTTTGCGTTCGTCGTCTTTTTGCCTTGGTCGTCTTTTTGCGTTTGTCTTTTTACGTTCGTCATTTTTCTGCGTCCGTCGTCTTTTTGCGTCCGTCGTCTTTTTGCGTCCGTCGTCTTTTTGCGTCCGTCGTCTTTTTGCGTCCGTCGTCTTTTTGCGTCCGTCGTCTTTTTGCGTCCGTCGTCTTTTTGCGTTCATCGTCTTTCTGCGTTCGTTGTCTTTTTTCGTTCGTCTTTTTGCGTCCGTCTTTTTGCGTCCGTCGTCTTTTTGCGTCCGTCGTCTTTTTGCGTCCGTCGTCTTTTTGCGTTCCTCGTCTTTTTGCGTCCGTCGTCTTTTTGCGTCAGTCGTCTTTTTGCGTTCATCGTCTTTTTGCGTCCGTCGTCTTTTTGCGTTTGTCGTCTTTTTGCGTTCGTCGTCTTTTTGCGTTCGTCTTTTTCGTCCGTCTTTTTGCGTCCGTCGTCTTTTTGCGTCCGTCGTCTTTTTGCGTCCGTCGTCTTTTTGCGTCCGTCGTCTTTTTGCGTCCGTCGTCTTTTTGCGTCCGTCGTCTTTTTGCGTCCGTCGTCTTTTTGCGTTCGTCCTCTTTTTGCGTTTGTCTTTTTGCGTTCGCCATTTTTCTGCGTCCGTCGTCTTTTTGCGTCCGTCGATTTTTTGCGTTCGTCGTCTTTTTGCGTTCGTCGTCTTTTTGCATTTGTCTTTTTGCGTTCGCCATTTTTCTGCGTCCGTCGTCTTTTTGCGTCCGTCGATTTTTTGCGTTCGTCGTCTTTTTGCGTTTGTCGTCTTTTTACGTTCGTCTTTTTGCGTTTGTCTTTTTGCGTCCATCTTTTTGCGTCCGTCGTCTTTTTGCTTCCGTCGTCTTTTTGCGTCCGTCGTCTTTTTGCTTCCGTCGTCTTTTTGCGTTTGTCGTCTTTTTGCGTTCGTCTTTTTGCGTTCGTCTTTTTGCGTCCATCTTTTTACGTCCGTCGTCTTTTTGCGTCCGTCGTCTTTTTGCATCCGTCGTCTTTTTGCGTTCATCGTCTTTCTGCGTTCGTTGTCTTTTTTCATTCGTCTTTTTGCGTCCGTCTTTTTGCGTCCGTCGTCTTTTAGCGTCCGTCGTCTTTTTGCGTCCGTCGTCTTTTTGCGTCCGTCGTCTTTTTGCGTCCGTCGTCTTTTTGCGTTCGTCATCTTTTTGCGTTTGTCTTTTTGCGTTCGTCATTTTTCGGCGTCCGTCGTCTTTTTGCGTCCGTCGTCTTTTTGCGTCAGTCGTCTTTTTGCGTTCATCGTCTTTTTGCGTTCGTCGTCTTTTTGCGTTCGTCGTCTTTTTGCGTTCGTCGTCTTTTTGCGTTCGTCTTTTTCGTCCGTCTTTTTGCGTCCGTCGTCTTTTTGCGTCCGTCGTCTTTTTGCGTCCGTCGTCTTTTTGCGTCCGTCGTCTTTTTGCGTCCGTCGTCTTTTTGCGTCCGTCGTCTTTTTGTGTTCGTCATCTTTTTGCGTTTGTCTTTTTGCGTTCGTCATTTTTCGGCGTCCGTCGTCTTTTTGCATCTGTCGTCTTTTTGCGTCCGTCGTCTTTTTGCGTTCGTCGTCTTTCTGCGTTCGTCGTCTTTTTTCGTTCGTCTTTTTGCGTCCGTCTTTTTGCGTTCCTCGTCTTTTTGCGTCCATCGTCTTTTTGCGTCCATCGTCTTTTTGCGTCCGTCGTCTTTTTGCGTTCATCGTCTTTTTGCGTTCGTCGTCTTTTTGCGTTCGTTGTCTTTTTGCGTTCATCGTTTTTTTGCGTTCGTCTTTTTCGTCCGTCTTTTTGCGTCCGTCGTCTTTTTGCGTCCGTCGTCCTTTTGCGTCCGTCGTCTTTTTGCGTCCGTCGTCTTTTTGCGTTCGTCGTCTTTTTCGTCCGCTTTTTGCGTCCGTCGTCTTTTTGCGTCCGTCGTCTTTTTGTGTCCATCGTCTTTTTGCGTTCATCGTCTTTTTGCATTCGTCATCTTTTTGCGTTTGTCTTTTTGCGTTCGTCATTTTTCTGCGTCCGTCGTCTTTTTGCGTCCGTCGTCTTTTTGCGTCCGTCGTCTTTTTGCATTCGTCGTCTTTTTGCGTTCGTCGTCTTTTTGCGTTCGTCGTCTTTTTGCGTTCGTCGTCTTTTTGCGTTCGTCGTCTTTTTCGTCCGTCTTTTTGCGTCCGTCGTCTTTTTGCGTCAGTCGTCTTTTTGCGTTTGTCGTCTTTTTGCGTTCGTCGTCTTTTTCGTCCGTCTTTTTGCGTTCGTCGTCTTTTTGCGTTCGTCGTCTTTTTGCGTTCGTCGTCTTTTTCGTCAGTCTTTTTGCGTTCCTCGTCTTTTTGCGTCCGTCGTCTTTTTGCGTCAGTCGTCTTTTTGCGTTCATCGACTTTTTGCGTTCGTCGTCTTTTTGCGTTTGTCGTCTTTTTGCGTTCGTCTTTTCCGTCCGTCTTTTTGCGTCCGTCGTCTTTTTGCGTCCGTCGTCTTTTTGCGTCCGTCGTCTTTTTGCGTCCGTCGTCTTTTTGCGTCCGTCGTCTTTTTGCGTCCGTCGTCTTTTTGCGTCCGTCGTCTTTTTGCGTTCGTCATCTTTTTGCGTTTGTCTTTTTGCGTTCGTCATTTTTCTGCGTCCGTCGTCTTTTTGCGTCCGTTGTCTTTTTGCGTCCGTCGTCTTTTTGCATTCGTCGTCTTTTTGCGTTCGTCGTCTTTTTTCGTTCGTCTTTTTGCGTCCGTCTTTTTGCGTTCCTCGTCTTTTTGCGTTCCTCGTCTTTTTGCGTCCATCGTCTTTTTGCGTTCGTCGTCTTTTTGCGTTCGTCGTCTTTTTGCGTTCGTTGTCTTTTTGTGTTCATCGTCTTTTTGCGTTCGTCTTTTTCGTCCGTCTTTTTGCGTCCGTCGTCTTTTTGCGTCCGTCGTCTTTTTGCGTCCGTCGTCTTTTTGCGTCCGTCGTCTTTTTGCGTCCGTCGTCTTTTTGCGTCCGTCGTCTTTTTGTGTTCGTCATCTTTTTGCGTTTGTCTTTTTGCGTTCGTCATTTTTCGGCGTCCGTCGTCTTTTTGCATCTGTCGTCTTTTTGCGTCCGTCGTCTTTTTGCGTTCGTCGTCTTTCTGCGTTCGTCGTCTTTTTTCGTTCGTCTTTTTGCGTCCGTCTTTTTGCGTTCCTCGTCTTTTTGCGTCCATCGTCTTTTTGCGTCCATCGTCTTTTTGCGTCCGTCGTCTTTTTGCGTTCATCGTCTTTTTGCGTTCGTCGTCTTTTTGCGTTCGTTGTCTTTTTGCGTTCATCGTTTTTTTGCGTTCGTCTTTTTCGTCCGTCTTTTTGCGTCCGTCGTCTTTTTGCGTCCGTCGTCCTTTTGCGTCCGTCGTCTTTTTGCGTCCGTCGTCTTTTTGCGTTCGTCGTCTTTTTCGTCCGTCTTTTTGCGTCCGTCGTCTTTTTGCGTCCGTCGTCTTTTTGTGTCCATCGTCTTTTTGCGTTCATCGTCTTTTTGCATTCGTCATCTTTTTGCGTTTGTCTTTTTGCGTTCGTCATTTTTCTGCGTCCGTCGTCTTTTTGCGTCCGTCGTCTTTTTGCGTCCGTCGTCTTTTTGCATTCGTCGTCTTTTTGCGTTCGTCGTCTTTTTGCGTTCGTCGTCTTTTTGCGTTCGTCGTCTTTTTGCGTTCGTCGTCTTTTTCGTCCGTCTTTTTGCGTCCGTCGTCTTTTTGCGTCAGTCGTCTTTTTGCGTTTGTCGTCTTTTTGCGTTCGTCGTCTTTTTCGTCCGTCTTTTTGCGTTCGTCGTCTTTTTGCGTTCGTCGTCTTTTTGCGTTCGTCGTCTTTTTCGTCAGTCTTTTTGCGTTCCTCGTCTTTTTGCGTCCGTCGTCTTTTTGCGTCAGTCGTCTTTTTGCGTTCATCGACTTTTTGCGTTCGTCGTCTTTTTGCGTTTGTCGTCTTTTTGCGTTCGTCTTTTCCGTCCGTCTTTTTGCGTCCGTCGTCTTTTTGCGTCCGTCGTCTTTTTGCGTCCGTCGTCTTTTTGCGTCCGTCGTCTTTTTGCGTCCGTCGTCTTTTTGCGTCCGTCGTCTTTTTGCGTTCATCGTCTTTTTGCGTTCGTCATCTTTTTGCGTTTGTCTTTTTGCGTTCGTCATTTTTCTGCGTCCGTCGTCTTTTTGCGTCCGTTGTCTTTTTGCGTCCGTCGTCTTTTTGCATTCGTCGTCTTTTTGCGTTCGTCGTCTTTTTTCGTTCGTCTTTTTGCGTCCGTCTTTTTGCGTTCCTCGTCTTTTTGCGTTCCTCGTCTTTTTGCGTCCATCGTCTTTTTGCGTTCGTCGTCTTTTTGCGTTCGTCGTCTTTTTGCGTTCGTTGTCTTTTTGTGTTCATCGTCTTTTTGCGTTCGTCTTTTTCGTCCGACTTTTTGCGTCCGTCGTCTTTTTGCGTCCGTCGTCTTTTTGCGTTCGTCGTCTTTTTGCGTCCGTCGTCTTTTTGCGTTCATCGTCTTTTTGCGTTCGTCGTCTTTTTGCGTTCGTTGTCTTTTTGCGTTCATCGTCTTTTTGCGTTCGTCTTTTTCGTCCGTCTTTTTGCGTCCGTCGTCTTTTTGCGTCCGTCGTCTTTTTGCGTTCGTCGTCTTTTTGCGTTCGTCGTCTTTTTGCGTTCGTCGTCTTTTTCGTCCGTCTTTTTGCGTCCATCGTCTTTTTGCGTTCGTCGTCTTTTTGCGTTTGTCGTCTTTTTGCGTTTGTCGTCTTTTTGCGTTCGTCTTTTTGCGTTCCTCGTCTTTTTGCGTCCATCTTTTTACGTCCGTCGTCTTTTTGCGTCCGTCGTCTTTTTGCATCCGTCGTCTTTTTGCGTTCATCGTCTTTCTGCGTTCGTTGTCTTTTTTCATTCGTCTTTTTGCGTCCGTCTTTTTGCGTCCGTCGTCTTTTAGCGTCCGTCGTCTTTTTGCGTCCGTCGTCTTTTTGCGTCCGTCGTCTTTTTGCGTCCGTCGTCTTTTTGCGTTCGTCATCTTTTTGCGTTTGTCTTTTTGCGTTCGTCATTTTTCGGCGTCCGTCGTCTTTTTGCGTCCGTCGTCTTTTTGCGTCAGTCGTCTTTTTGCGTTCATCGTCTTTTTGCGTTCGTCGTCTTTTTGCGTTTGTCGTCTTTTTGCGTTCGTCGTCTTTTTGCGTTCGTCTTTTTCGTCCGTCTTTTTGCGTCCGTCGTCTTTTTGCGTCCGTCGTCTTTTTGCGTCCGTCGTCTTTTTGCGTCCGTCGTCTTTTTGCGTCCGTCGTCTTTTTGCGTCCGTCGTCTTTTTGCGTCCGTCGTCTTTTTGTGTTCGTCATCTTTTTGCGTTTGTCTTTTTGCGTTCGTCATTTTTCGGCGTCCGTCGTCTTTTTGCATCTGTCGTCTTTTTGCGTCCGTCGTCTTTTTGCGTTCGTCGTCTTTCTGCGTTCGTCGTCTTTTTTCGTTCGTCTTTTTGCGTCCGTCTTTTTGCGTTCCTCGTCTTTTTGCGTCCATCGTCTTTTTGCGTCCATCGTCTTTTTGCGTCCGTCGTCTTTTTGCGTTCATCGTCTTTTTGCGTTCGTCATCTTTTTGCGTTCGTTGTCTTTTTGCGTTCATCGTTTTTTTGCGTTCGTCTTTTTCGTCCGTCTTTTTGCGTCCGTCGTCTTTTTGCGTCCGTCGTCCTTTTGCGTCCGTCGTCTTTTTGCGTCCGTCGTCTTTTTGCGTTCGTCGTCTTTTTCGTCCGTCTTTTTGCGTCCGTCGTCTTTTTGCGTCCGTCGTCTTTTTGCGTCCGTCGTCTTTTTGCGTCCGTCGTCTTTTTGCGTCCGTCGTCTTTTTGCGTCCGTTGTCTTTTTGCGTTCGTCGTCTTTTTGCGTTCGTCATCTTTTTGCGTTTGTCTTTTTGCGTTCGTCATTTTTCGGCGTCCGTCGTCTTTTTGCATCTGTCGTCTTTTTGCGTCCGTCGTCTTTTTGCGTCCGTCGTCTTTTTGCGTCCGTCGTCTTTTTTCGTTCGTCTTTTTGCGTCCGTCTTTTTGCGTTCCTCGTCTTTTTGCGTTCGTCTTTTTGCGTCCATCGTCTTTTTGCGTCCGTCGTCTTTTTGCGTTCATCGTCTTTTTGCGTTCGTCGTCTTTTTGCGTTCGTTGTCTTTTTGCGTTCATCGTTTTTTTGCGTTCGTCTTTTTCGTCCGTCTTTTTGCGTCCGTCGTCTTTTTGCGTCCGTCGTCTTTTTGCGTCCGTCGTCTTTTTGCGTCCGTCGTCTTTTTGCGTCCGTCGTCTTTTTGCGTTCGTCGTCTTTTTCGTCCGTCTTTTTGCGTCCGTCGTCTTTTTGCGTCCGTCGTCTTTTTGTGTCCATCGTCTTTTTGCGTTCATCGTCTTTTTGCGTTCGTCATCTTTTTGCGTTTGTCTTTTTACGTTCGTCATTTTTCTGTGTCCATCGTCTTTTTGCGTCCGTCGTCTTTTTGCATCCGTCGTCTTTTTGCGTTCCTCGTCTTTTTGCGTTCGTCTTTTTGCGTTCATCGTCTTTTTGCGTTCGTCGTCTTTTTGCGTTCGTCGTCTTTTTGCGTTCGTCGTCTTTTTGCGTTTGTCTTTTTCGTCCGTCTTTTTGCGTCCGTCGTCTTTTTGCTTTCATCGTCTTTTTGCATTCGTCTTTTTGCATCCGTCGTCTTTTTGCGTACGTTGTCTTTTTGCGTTCCTCGTCTTTTTGCGTTTGTCGTCTTTTTGCGTTCGTCGTTATTTGGTGTTCGTCGTTTTTTTGCGTTTGTCTTTTTGTGTTCGTCGTCTTTTTGCATTTGTCTTTTTGCGTTCGTCATTTTTCTGCGTCCGTCGTCTTTTTGCGTCCGTCGACTTTTTGCGTTCGTCGTCTTTTTGCGTTTGTCGTCTTTTTACGTTCGTCTTTTTGCGTTTGTCTTTTTGCGTCCATCTTTTTGCGTCCGTCGTCTTTTTGCTTCCGTCGTCTTTTTGCGTCCGTCGTCTTTTTGCGTCCGTCGTCTTTTTGTGTTCGTCGTCTTTTTGCGTTCGTCGTCTTTTTGCGTTCGTCTTTTTACGTTCGTCATTTTTCTGCGTCTGTCGTCTTTTTGCGTCCGTCGTCTTTTTGCGTCCGTCGTCTTTTTGCGTTTGTCGTCTTTCTGCGTTCGTCGTCTTTCTGCGTTCGTCGTCTTTTTTCGTTCGTCTTTTTGCGTCCGTCTTTTTGCGTCCGTCGTCTTTTTGAGTTCCTCGTCTTTTTGAGTTCCTCGTCTTTTTGCGTTCGTCGTCTTTTTGCGTTCGTCTTTTTCGTCCGTCTTTTTGCGTCCGTCGTCTTTTTGCGTCCGTCGTCTTTTTGCGTCCATCGTCTTTTTGCGTCCGTCGTCCTTTTGCGTCCGTCGTCTTTTTGCGTCCGTCGTCTTTTTGCGTCCGTCGTCTTTTTGCGTCCGTCGTCTTTTTGCGTTCGTCGTCTTTTTGCGTTTGTCTTTTTGCGTGCGTCATTTTTCTGCGTCCGTCATTTTTTTGCGTTCGTCGTCTTTCTGCGTTCGTCGTCTTTTTTCGTTCGTCTTTTTGCGTCCGTCTTTTTGCGTTCCTCGTCTTTTTGCGTTCGTCTTTTTGCGTCCATCGTCTTTTTGCGTCCGTCGTCTTTTTGCGTTCATCGTCTTTTTGCGTTCGTCGTCTTTTTGCGTTCGTTGTCTTTTTGCGTTCATCGTTTTTTTGCGTTCGTCTTTTTCGTCCGTCTTTTTGCGTCCGTCGTCTTTTTGCGTCCGTCGTCTTTTTGCGTCCGTCGTCTTTTTGCGTCCGTCGTCTTTTTGCGTCCGTCGTCTTTTTGCGTTCGTCGTCTTTTTCGTCCGTCTTTTTGCGTCCGTCGTCTTTTTGCGTCCGTCGTCTTTTTGTGTCCATCGTCTTTTTGCGTTCATCGTCTTTTTGCGTTCGTCATCTTTTTGCGTTTGTCTTTTTACGTTCGTCATTTTTCTGTGTCCATCGTCTTTTTGCGTCCGTCGTCTTTTTGCATCCGTCGTCTTTTTGCGTTCCTCGTCTTTTTGCGTTCGTCTTTTTGCGTTCATCGTCTTTTTGCGTTCGTCGTCTTTTTGCGTTCGTCGTCTTTTTGCGTTCGTCGTCTTTTTGCGTTTGTCTTTTTCGTCCGTCTTTTTGCGTCCGTCGTCTTTTTGCTTTCATCGTCTTTTTGCATTCGTCTTTTTGCATCCGTCGTCTTTTTGCGTACGTTGTCTTTTTGCGTTCCTCGTCTTTTTGCGTTTGTCGTCTTTTTGCGTTCGTCGTTATTTGGTGTTCGTCGTTTTTTTGCGTTTGTCTTTTTGTGTTCGTCGTCTTTTTGCATTTGTCTTTTTGCGTTCGTCATTTTTCTGCGTCCGTCGTCTTTTTGCGTCCGTCGACTTTTTGCGTTCGTCGTCTTTTTGCGTTTGTCGTCTTTTTACGTTCGTCTTTTTGCGTTTGTCTTTTTGCGTCCATCTTTTTGCGTCCGTCGTCTTTTTGCTTCCGTCGTCTTTTTGCGTCCGTCGTCTTTTTGCGTCCGTCGTCTTTTTGTGTTCGTCGTCTTTTTGCGTTCGTCGTCTTTTTGCGTTCGTCTTTTTACGTTCGTCATTTTTCTGCGTCTGTCGTCTTTTTGCGTCCGTCGTCTTTTTGCGTCCGTCGTCTTTTTGCGTTTGTCGTCTTTCTGCGTTCGTCGTCTTTCTGCGTTCGTCGTCTTTTTTCGTTCGTCTTTTTGCGTCCGTCTTTTTGCGTCCGTCGTCTTTTTGAGTTCCTCGTCTTTTTGAGTTCCTCGTCTTTTTGCGTTCGTCGTCTTTTTGCGTTCGTCTTTTTCGTCCGTCTTTTTGCGTCCGTCGTCTTTTTGCGTCCGTCGTCTTTTTGCGTCCATCGTCTTTTTGCGTCCGTCGTCCTTTTGCGTCCGTCGTCTTTTTGCGTCCGTCGTCTTTTTGCGTCCGTCGTCTTTTTGCGTCCGTCGTCTTTTTGCGTTCGTCGTCTTTTTGCGTTTGTCTTTTTGCGTGCGTCATTTTTCTGCGTCCGTCATTTTTTTGCGTTCGTCGTCTTTCTGCGTTCGTCTTCTTTTTGCGTTCGTCTTTTTCGTCCGTTTTTTTGCGCCCGTCGTCTTTTTGCGTCCGTCGTCTTTTTGCGTCCATCTTCTTTTTGCGTTCATCGTCTTTTTGCGTCCGTCGTCTTTTTGCGTCCGTCGTCTTTTTGCGTCCGTCGTCTTTTTGCGTTCGTCGTCTTTTTGCGTTTGTCTTTTAGCGTGCGTCATTTTTCTGCGTCTGTCGTCTTTTTGCGTCCGTCGTCTTTTTGCGTCCGTCGTCATTTTGCATTCGTCGTCTTTTTGTGTTCGTCGTCTTTTTGCGTTCGTCGTCTTTTTGCGTTCGTCGTCTTTTTGCGTCCGTCGTCTTTTTGCGTCAGTCGCCTTTTTGCGTTCGTCGTCTTTTTGCGTCAGTCGTCTTTTTGCGTTCGTCGTCTTTTTGCGTTCGTCGTCTTTTTGCGTTTGTCGTCTTTTTGCGTTCGTCGTCTTTTTGCGTTCGTCTTTTTCGTCCGTCTTTTTGCGTCCGTCGTCTTTTTGCGTCCGTCGTCTTTTTGCGTCCGTCGTCTTTTTGCGTCCGTCGTCTTTTTGCGTCCGTTGTCTTTTTGCGTCCGTCGTCTTTTTGCGTCCGTCATCTTTTTGCGTTTGTCTTTTTGCGTTCGTCATTTTTCTGCGTCCGTCGTCTTTTTGCGTCAGTCGTCTTTTTGTGTCCGTTGCCTTTTTGCGTTAGTCGTCTTTTTGCGTCCTTCGTCTTTTTGCGTCCTTCGTCTTTTTGCGTCCGTCGTCTTTTTGCGTCTGTCGTCTTATTGCGTTCATCGTCTTTTTGCGTTCGTCTTTTTGCATCCGTCGTCTTTTTGCATCCGTCGTCTTTTTGCGTTCATCGTCTTTTTGCGTTCATCGTCTTTTTGCGTTCGTCGTCTTTTTGCGTTCGTCGTCTTTTTGCGTTCATCGTCTTTTTGCGTTCGTCGTCTTTTTGCGTTCGTCATCTTTTTGTGTTTGTCGTCTTTTTGCCTTTGTCTTTTTGTGTTCATCGTCTTTTTGCGTTTGTCTTTTTGCGTTCGTCATTTTTCTGCGTCCATCGTCTTTTTGCGTCCGTCGTCTTTTTGCGTCCGTCGCCTTTTTGCGTTAGTCGTCTTTTTGCGTCCTTTGTCTTTTTGCGTCCTTCATCTTTTTGCGTCCGTCGTCTTTTTGCGTTCGTCGTCTTTTTGCGTTCATCGTCTTTTTGCGTTCGTCTTTTTGCATCCGTCGTCTTTTTGCATCCATCGTCTTTTTGCGTTCATCGTCTTTTTGCGTTCATCGTATTTTTGCGTTCGTCGTCTTTTTGCGTTCGTCGTCTTTTTGCGTTTGTCTTTTTGCGTTCGTCATTTTTCTGCGTCCATCGTCTTTTTGCGTCAGTCTTTTCCGGCTCTGGCGACATACCAGGGTATGAGGTCTTTTCCCGATCTTACGACATACCCGGCCGGGTATGAGGACTTTTCCCGATCTGGCGACATACCCGGGTATGAGGATACCTGGGAATTAGGACTTTACCGGATCTGGCGACATACCCGGGCATGAGGACTTTTCAGGATCTGAAGACATACCCGGGTATGAGGACCTCACCGGTTCTGGCGACATACCCGGGTATGAGGATTTTTCCCGATCTGGCGACATACCCGGGTATGAGCACTTTTCCCGATCTGGCGACATACCCGGGTATGAGGATACTTGCGAATTAGGACTTTTCCGGATCTGGCGACATACCCGGGCATGAGGACTTTTCAGGATCTGATGACATACCCGGGTATGAGGACATCTCCGGTTCTGGCGACATACCCGGGTATGAGGATTTTTCCCGATCTGGTGACATACCCGGGCATGAGGGCTTTTCCCGATCTGGTGACATACCCGGGTATGAGGACTTTTCCTGATCTGGCGACATACCCGGGTATGAGGATACTTGGGAATTAGGACTTGTCCGGATCTGGCGACATACCCGGGTATGAGTACTTTTCCGGACCTGGCAACATACCCAGGTATGAGGCCTTTTCCGGATTTGGCGACATACCCGGGTATGAGGACTTTTCCGGATCTGGCGACATACCCGGGTATGAGGACTTTTCCGGATGTGGCGACATACCCGGCCGGGTATGAGGACTTTTCCGGATCTGGCGACATACCCGGGCATGAGGACTTTTCAGGATCTGACGACTTACCCGGGTATGTGGGCTTTTCCGGCTCTGGCGACATACCCGGGTATGAGGACTTTTCCCGATCTTACGACATACCCAGGTATGAGGACTTTTCCCGATCTGGCGACATACCCGGGTATGAGGATACCTGGGAATTAGGACTTTACCGGATCTGGCGACATACCCGGGTATGAGGACTTTTCCGGATCTGACGACATACCCGGGCATGAGGACTTTTCAGGATCTGACGTCATACCCGGGTATGAGGACTTTTCCGGATCTGGCGACATACCCGGGCATGAGGACTTTTCCCGAACTGGTGACATACCCGGGTATGAGGACTTTTCAAGATCTGGTGACATACCCGGGTATGAGGACTTTTCAGGATCTGGCAACATACCAGGGTATAAGGATACCCGGGTATGAAGACTTTTCCGGATCTGGCGACATACCCGGGTATGAGGACTTTTCCGGATCTGGCGACATACCCCCGGGTATGAGGACTTTTTCTGGATCTGGCGACATACCCGGGTATGAGGATTTTTCCCGATCTGGCGACATACCCGGGTATGAGGACTTTTCCCGATCTGGCGACATACCCGGGTATGAGGACTTTTCCGGTTGTGGTGACATACCCGGGTATGAGGACTTTTCTGGATCTGGCGACATACCCGGGCATGAGGACTTTTCAGGATCTGACGACTTACCCGGGTATGTGGGCTTTTCCGGCTCTGGCGACATACCCGGGTATGAGGACTTTTCCCGATCTTACGACATACCCGGCCGGGTATGAGGACTTTTCCCGATCTGGCGACATACCCGGGTATGAGGATACCTGGGAATTAGGACTTTACCGGATCTGGCGACATACCCGGGTATGAGGACTTTTCCGGATCTGACGACATACCCGGGCATGAGGACTTTTCAGGATCTGACGACATACCCGGGTATGAGGACTTTTCCGGATCTGACGACATACCCGGGTATGAGGACTTTTCCGGATCTGACGACATACCCGGGTATGAGGACTTTTCCGGATCTGGCGACATACCCGCGCATGAGGACTTTTCCCGATCTGGTGACATACCCGGGTATGAGGACTTTTCAAGATCTGGTGACATACCCGCCGGGTATGAGGACTTTTCAGGATCTGGCGACATACGCGGCGGGTATGAGGACTTTTCCGGATCTGGCGACATACCCGGGTATGAGGACTTTTCCGGCTCTGGCGACATACCCGGGCTTGAGGAGTTTTCAGGATCTGATGACATACCCGGGTATGAGGACTTTTCAGGATCTGACGACATACCCGGCTATGAGGACTTTTCCGGATCTGGCGACATACCCGGGTATGAGGACTTTTCCAGATCTGGCGACATACCCGGGTATGAGTATACCCGGGTATGAGGACCTTTCCGGATCTGGCGACATACCCGTGTATGAGGACTTTTCCCGATCTGGCGACATACCCGGGTATGAGGACTTTTCTGGATCTGGCGACATACCCGGGCATGAGTACTTTTCAGGATCTGACGACATACCCGGGTATGAGGACTTTTCAGGATCTGACGCCATACCCGGCTATGAGGACTTTTCCGGATCTGGCGACATACCCGGGTATGAGGACTTTTCCAGATCTGGCGACATACCCGGGTATGAGGA
Source organism: Leucoraja ocellata (assembly GCA_036785375.1). Classification (NCBI taxonomy): domain Eukaryota; kingdom Metazoa; phylum Chordata; class Chondrichthyes; order Rajiformes; family Rajidae; genus Leucoraja; species Leucoraja ocellata. The sequence goes on from JAWMAR010001969.1 coordinate 143,705, forward strand.
TACCCGGGTATGAGGACCTTTCCGGATCTGGCGACATACCCGGGTATGAGGACTTTTCCAGATCTGGCGACATACCCGGGTATGAGGACTTTTCCGGATCTGGCGACATACCCGGGTATGAGGACTTTTCCGGATCTGGCGACATACCCGGGTATGAGGATTTTTCCGGATCTGGCGACATACCCGGGTATGAGGACTTTCCAGGATCTGACGACATACCCGGGTATGAGGACTTCTCCGGTTCTGGCGACATACCCGGGTATGAGGATTTTTCCCGATCTGGCGACATACCCGGGTATGAGGACTTTTCCCGATCTGGCGACGTACCCGGGTATGAGGATAGTTGGGAATTAGGACTTTTCCGGATCTGGCGACATACCCGGGTATGAAGACTTTTCCGGACCTGGCGACATACCCGGGTATGAGGCCTTTTCCGGATCTGGCGACATACCCGGGTATGAGGACTTTTCCGGATCTGGTGACATACCCGGGTATGAGGACTTTTCCGAATGTGGCGACATACCCGTGTATGAGGACTTTTCCGGATCTGGCGACATACCCGGGAATGAGGACTTTTCCCGATCTGGCGACATAACCGGGTATGAGGACTTTTCAGGATCTGGCGACATACCCGGGTATGAGGACTTTTCCGTTTGTGGCGACATACCCGGGTATGAGGACTTTTCAGGATCTGACGACATACCCAGGTATGATGACTTTTCCGGATCTGGCGACATACCCGGGTATGAGGACTTTTCTGGCTCTGGCGACATACCCAGGCATGAGGACTTTTCAGGATCTGACGACTTACCCGGGTATGTGGGCTTTTCCGGCTCTGGCGACATACCCGGGTATGAGGACTTTTCCCGATCTTACGACATACCCGGGTATGAGGACTTTTCCGGATCTGGCGACATACCCGGGCATGAGGACTTTTCCCGAACTGGTGACATACCCGGGTATGAGGACTTTTCAAGATCTGGTGACATACCCGGGTATGAGGACTTTTCCGGATCTGGCGACATACCCCCGGGTATGAGGACTTTTTCTGGATCTGGCGACATACCCGGGTATGAGGATTTTTCCCGATCTGGCGACATACCCGGGGGTATGAGGACTTTTCCCGATCTGGCGACATACCCGGGTATGAGGACTTTTCCGGTTGTGGTGACATACCCGGGTATGAGGACTTTTCTGGATCTGGCGACATACCCGGGCATGAGGACTTTTCAGGATCTGACGACTTACCCGGCCGGGTATGAGGACTTTTCAGGATCTGACGACATACCCGGGTATGAGGACTTTTCCGGCTCTGGCGACATACCCGGGTGTGAGGACTTTTCCCGATCTTACGACATACCCGGCCGGGTATGAGGACTTTTCCCGATCTGGCGACATACCCGGGTATGAGGATACCTGGGAATTAGGACTTTACCGGATCTGGCGACATACCCGGGTATGAGGACTTTTCCGGATCTGACGACATACCCGGGCATGAGGACTTTTCAGGATCTGACGACATACCCGGGTATGAGGACTTTTCCGGATCTGGCGACATACCCGGGCATGAGGACTTTTCCCGATCTGGTGACATACCCGGGTATGAGGACTTTTCAAGATCTGGTGACATACCCGCCGGGTATGAGGACTTTTCAGGATCTGGCGACATACGCGGCGGGTATGAGGACTTTTCGGGATCTGGCGACATACCCGGGTATGAGGACTTTTCCGGCTCTGGCGACATACCCGGGCTTGAGGACTTTTCAGGATCTGATGACATACCCGGGTATGAGGACTTTTCAGGATCTGACGACATACCCGGCCGGCTATGAGGACTTTTCCGGATCTGGCGACATACCCGGGTATGAGGACTTTTCCAGATCTGGCGACATACCCGGGTATGAGTATACCCGGGTATGAGGACCTTTCCGGATCTGGCGACATACCCGTCCGTGTATGAGGACTTTTTCCCGATCTGGCGACATACCCGGGTATGAGGACTTTTCAGGATCTGACGCCATACCCGGCTATGAGGACTTTTCCGGATCTGGCGACATACCCGGGTATGAGGACTTTTCCAGATCTGGCGACATACCCGGGTATGAGGATACCCGGGTATGAGGACCTTTCCGGATCTGGCGACATACCCGGGTATGAGGACTTTTCCAGATCTGGCGACATACCCGGGTATGAGGACTTTTCCGGATCTGGCGACATACCCGGGTATGAGGACTTTTCCGGATCTGGCGACATACCCGGGTATGAGGATTTTTCCGGATCTGGCGACATACCCGGCGGGTATGTCGCCACATCGGGAAAAGTCCTCATACCCGGGTATGTCGCCAGATCCGGAAAAGTCCTCATACCCGGGTATGTCGCCAGATCCGGAAAAGTCCTCATACCCGGGTATGTCACCAGATCTTGAAAAGTCATCATACCCGGGTATGTCACCAGATCGGGAAAAGTCCTCATACCCGGGTATGTCGCCAGATCCGGAAAAGTCCTCATACCCGGGTATGTCGTCAGATCCGGAAAAGTCCTCATACCCGGGTATGTCACCAGATCCGGAAAAGTCCTCATACCCGGGTATGTCGCCAGATCCGGTAAAGTCCTCATACCCGGGTATGTCGCCAGATCCGGAAAGGTCCTCATACCCGGATATCCTCATACCCGGGTATGTCGCCAGATCCGGAAAAGTCCTCATACCCGGGTATGTCCCCAGATCCGGGAAAGTCCTCATGCCCGGGTATGTCGCCAGATCCGGAAAAGTCCTCATACCCGGGTATCTCGGCAGATCCGGAAAAGTCCTCATACCCGGCCGGGTATGTCGCCAGATCCGGAAAAGTCCTCGTACCCGGGTATGTTGCCAGATCCGGAAAAAATTCTCTTACCCCGGTATGTCGCCAGATCGGGAAAAGTCCTCATACCCGGGTATGTCACCAGATCCTGAAAAGTCATCATACCCGGGGGTATGTTGCCAGATCCGGAAAAGTCCTCATACCCGGGTATGTCACCATCCGGAAAAGTCCTAATTCCCAGGTATCCTCATACCCGGGTACGTCGCCAGATCGGGAAAATCCTCATACCCGGGTATGTCGTAGGATCGGGAAAAGTCCTCATACCGCGTATGTCGCCAGAGCCGGAAAAGTCCTGATACCCGGGTATGTCGTCAGATCCTGAAAAGTCCTCATACCTGGGTATGTCGTCAGATCCTGAAAAGTCCTCATGCCCGGGTATGTCACCAGAGCCGGAAAAGTCCTCATACCCGGGTATGCCGCCAGATCCAGAAAAGTCTTCATACCTGGGTATGTAGTCAGATCCTGAAAAGTCCTCATACCCGGGTATGTCGCCGGATCCGGAAAAGTCCTCATACCCGGGGATGTCGCTAGATCCTGAAAAGTCCTCATACCCGGGTATGTCGCCAGATCGGGAAAAGTCCTCATACCCGGGTATGTCGCCAGATCCGGAAAAGTCCTCATACCCGGGTATGTCGCCAGATCCGGAAAAGTCCTCATACCCGGGTATGTCACCAGATCTTGAAAAGTCATCATACCCGGCCGGGTATGTCACCAGATCTGGAAAAGTCCTCATACCCGGGTATGTCGCCAGATCCGGAAAAGTCCTCATACCCGGGTATGTCGTCAGATCCGGAAAAGTCCTCATACCCGGGTATGTCGCCAGATCCGGAAAAGTCCTCATACCCTGGTATGTCGCCAGATCCGGAAAAGTCCTCATACCCGGGTATGTCGCCAGATCTGGAAAAGTCCTCATACCCGGGTATGTCGCCAGATCTGGAAAAGTCCTCATACCCGGGTATGTCGCCAGATCCGGAAAGGTCCTCATACCCGGATATCCTCATACCCGGGTATGTCGCCAGATCTGGAAAAGTCCTCATACCCGGGTATGTCGCCAGATCCGGAAAAGTCCTCATAGCCGGGTATGTCGTCAGATCCTGAAAAGTCCTCATAGCCGGGTATGTCGTCAGATCCTGAAAAGTCCTCATACCCGGGTATGTCGCCAGATCCGGAAAAGTCCTCGTACCCGGGTATGTCGCCAGATCCGGAAAAAATTCTCTTACCCTGGTATGTCGCCAGATCGGGAAAAGTCCTCATACCCGGGTATGTCACCAGATCCTGAAAAGTCCTCATACCCGGGTATGTTGCCAGATCCGGAAAAGTCCTCATACCCGGGTATGTCACCATCCGGAAAAGTCCTAATTCCCAGGTATCCTCATACCCGGGTACGTCGCCAGATCGGGAAAATCCTCATACCCGGGTATGTCGTAAGATCGGGAAAAGTCCTCATACCCGCGTAGGTCGCCAGAGCCGGAAAAGTCCTCATACCCGGGTATGTCGCCAGATCCGGTAAAGTCCTAATTCCCAGGTATCCTCATACCCGGGTATGTCGCCAAATCCGGAAAAGTCCTCATACCCGGGTATGTCGCCAGATCCGGAAAAGTCCTCATACCCGGGTATGTCACCAGATCTTGAAAAGTCATCATACCCGGGTATGTCACCAGATCGGGAAAAGTCCTCATACCCGGGTATGTCGCCAGATCCGGAAAAGTCCTCATACCCGGGTATGTCGTCAGATCCGGAAAAGTCCTCATACCCGGGTATGTCGCCAGATCCGGAAAAGTCCTCATACCCGGGTATGTCGCCAGATCCGGAAAAGTCCTCATACCCCCGGGTATGTCGCCAGATCTGGAAAAGTCCTCATACCCGGGTATGTCGCCAGATCTGGAAAAGTCCTCATACCCGGGTATGTCGCCAGATCCGGAAAGGTCCTCATACCCGGATATCCTCATACCCGGGTATGTCGCCAGATCTGGAAAAGTCCTCATACCCGGGTACGTCGCCAGATCCGGAAAAGTCCTCATACCCGGGTATGTCGTAAGATCGGGAAAAGTCCTCATACCCGTGTATGTTGCCAGAGCCGGAAAAGTCCTCATACCTGGGTATGTCGTCAGATCCTGAAAAGTCCTCATACCTGGGTATGTCGTCAGATCCTGAAAAGTCCTCATGCCCAGGTATGTCGCCAGAGCCGGAAAAGTCCTCATACCCGGGTATGTCGCCAGATCCAGAAAAGTCTTCATACCTGGGTATGTAGTCAGATCCTGAAAAGTCCTCATACCCGGGTATGTCGCCGGATCCGGAAAAGTCCTCATACCCGGGAATGTCGCTAGATCCTGAAAAGTCCTCATACCCGGGTATGTCGCCAGATCGGGAAAAGTCCTCATACCCGGGTATGTCGCCACATCGGGAAAAGTCCTCATACCCGGGTATGTCGCCAGATCCGGAAAAGTCCTCATACCCGGGTATGTCGTCAGATCCGGAAAAGTCCTCATACCCGGGTATGTCGCCAGATCCGGAAAAGTCCTCATACCCGGGTATGTCGCCAGATCCGGAAAAGTCCTCATACCCGGGTATGTCACCAGATCTGGAAAAGTCCTCATACCCGGGTATGTCGCCAGATCTGGAAAAGTCCTCATACCCGGCCGGGTATGTCGCCAGATCCGGAAAGGTCCTCATACCCGGATATCCTCATACCCGGGTATGTCGCCAGATCTGGAAAAGTCCTCATACCCGGGTATTTCGCCAGATCCGGAAAAGTCCTCATAGCCGGGTATGTCGTCAGATCCTGAAAAGTCCTCATACCCGGGTATGTCGTCAGATCCTGAAAAGTCCTCATGCCCGGGTATGTCGCCAGATCTTGAAAAGTCCTCATACCCGGCCGGGTATGTCGCCAGATCGGGAAAAGTCCTCATACCCGGGTATGTCGCCACAACCGGAAAGGTCCTCATACCCGGGTATACTCATACCCGGGTATGTCGCCAGATCTGGAAAAGTCCTCATACCCGGGTATGTCGCCAGATCCGGAAAAGTCCTCATAGCCGGGTATGTCGTCAGATCCTGAAAAGTCCTCATACCCGGGTATGTCGTCAGATCCTGAAAAGTCCTCATGCCCGGGTATGTCGCCAGAGCCGGAAAAGTCCTCATACCCGGGTATGTCGCCAGATCCGGAAAAGTCCTCAAACCCGGGTATGTCGCCAGATCCGGAAAAGTCCTCATGCCCGGGTATCCTTATACCCCGGTATGTTGCCAGATCCTGAAAAGTCCTCATACCCGGGTATGTCACCAGATCTTGAAAAGTCCTCATACCCGGGTATGTCACCAGATCGGAAAAAGTCCTCATGCCCGGGTATGTCGCCAGATCCGGAAAAGTCCTCATACCCGGGTATGTCGTCAGATCCGGAAAAGTCCTCATACCCGGGTATGTCGCCAGATCCGGTAAAGTCCTAATTCCCAGGTATCCTCATACCCGGGTATGTCGCCAGATCGGTAAAAGTCCTCATACCCGGGTATGTCGTAAGATCGGGAAAAGTCCTCATACCCGGGTATGTCGCCAGAGCCGGAAAAGCCCACATACCTGGGTAAGTCGTCAGATCCAGAAAAGTCCTCATGCCCGGGTATGTCGCCAGATCCGGAAAAGTCCTCATACCCGGGTATGTCGCCACATCCGGAAAAGTCCTCATACCCGGGTATGTCGCCAAACCGGAAAAGGCCTCATACCCGGGTATGTCGCCACATCCGGAAAAGTCCTCATACCCGCGTATGTCGCCAAACCGGAAAAGGCCTCATACCCGGGTATGTCGCCAGGTCCGGAAAAGTCCTCATACCCGGGTATGTCGCCCGATCCGGAAAGGTCCTCATACCCGGATATCCTCATACCCGGGTATGTCGCCAGATCTGGAAAAGTCCTCATACCCGGGTATGTCGCCAGATCCGGAAAAGTCCTCATAGCCGGGTATGTCGTCAGATCCTGAAAAGTCCTCATACCCGGTATGTCGTCAGATCCTGAAAAGTCCTCATGCCCGGGTATGTCGCCAGATCCTGAAAAGTCCTCATACCCGGGTATGTCGCCAGATCGGGAAAAGTCCTCATACCCGGGTTTGTCGCCAGAACCGGAAAGGTCCTCATACCCGGGTATACTCATACCCGGGTATGTCGCCAGATCTGGAAAAGTCCTCATAACCGGGTATGTCGCCAGATCCGGAAAAGTCCTCATAGCCGGGTATGTCGCCAGATCCGGAAAAGTCCTCATACCCGCCGCGTATGTCGCCAGATCCGGAAAAGTCCTCATACCCGGGTATGTCGCCAGATCCAGAAAAAGTTCTCATACCCGGGTATGTCGCCAGATCCGGAAAAGTCCTCATACCCGGGTATGTCGCCAGATCCGGAAAAGTCCTCATACCCGGGTATCCTTATGCCCTGGTATGTTGCCAGATCCTGAAAAGTCCTCATACCCGGGTATGTCCCCAGATCTTGAAAAGTCCTCATACCCGGGTATGTCACCAGATCGGGAAAAGTCCTCATGCCCGGGTATGTCGCCAGATCCGGAAAAGTCCTCATACCCGGGTATGTCGCCAGATTGGGAAAAGTTCTCATACCCGGGTATGTCGCCAGATCCGGTAAAGTCCTAATTCCCAGGTATCCTCATACCCGGGTATGTTGCCAGATCAGTAAAAGTCCTCATGCCCGGGTATGTCGCCAGAGCCGGAAAAGTCCTCATACCCGGGTATGTCGCCAGATCCGGAAAAGTCCTCATACCCGCGCGTATGTCGCCAGATCCGGAAATGTCCTCATACCCGGGTATGTCGCCAGATCCAGAAAAAGTTCTCATACCCGGGTATGTCGCCAGATCCGGAAAAGTCCTCATACCCGGGTATGTCGCCAGATCCGGAAAAGTCCTCATACCCGGGTATCCTTATACCCTGGTATGTTGCCAGATCCTGAAAAGTCCTCATACCCGGGTATGTCACCAGATCTTGAAAAGTCCTCATACCCGGGTATGTCACCAGATCGGGAAAAGTCCTCATGCCCGGGTATGTCGCCAGATCCGGAAAAGTCCTCATACCCGGGTATGTCGCCAGATCCGGAAAAGTCCTCATACCCGGGTATCCTTATGCCCTGGTATGTTGCCAGATCCTGAAAAGTCCTCATACCCGGGTATGTCCCCAGATCTTGAAAAGTCCTCATACCCGGGTATGTCACCAGATCGGGAAAAGTCCTCATGCCCGGGTATGTCGCCAGATCCGGAAAAGTCCTCATACCCGGGTATGTCGCCAGATTGGGAAAAGTTCTCATACCCGGGTATGTCGCCAGATCCGGTAAAGTCCTAATTCCCAGGTATCCTCATACCCGGGTATGTTGCCAGATCAGTAAAAGTCCTCATGCCCGGGTATGTCGCCAGAGCCGGAAAAGTCCTCATACCCGGGTATGTCGCCAGATCCGGAAAAGTCCTCATACCCGCGCGTATGTCGCCAGATCCGGAAATGTCCTCATACCCGGGTATGTCGCCAGATCCAGAAAAAGTTCTCATACCCGGGTATGTCGCCAGATCCGGAAAAGTCCTCATACCCGGGTATGTCGCCAGATCCGGAAAAGTCCTCATACCCGGGTATCCTTATACCCTGGTATGTTGCCAGATCCTGAAAAGTCCTCATACCCGGGTATGTCACCAGATCTTGAAAAGTCCTCATACCCGGGTATGTCACCAGATCGGGAAAAGTCCTCATGCCCGGGTATGTCGCCAGATCCGGAAAAGTCCTCATACCCGGGTATGTCGCCAGATTGGGAAAAGTCCTCATACCCGGGTATGTCGCCAGAACCGGAAAGGTCCTCATACCCGGGTATACTCATACCCGGGTATGTCGCCAGATCTGGAAAAGTCCTCATACCCGGGTATGTCGCCAGAGCCGTAAAAGCCCACATACCCGGGTAAGTCGTCAGATCCTGAAAAGTCCTCATGCCCGGGTATGTCGCCAGAACCGGTAAAGTCCTCATAGCCGGGTATGTCGCCACAACCGTAAAAGTCCTCATACCCGGGTATGTCGCCAGATCCGGAAAAGTCCTCATACCCGGGTATGTCGCCAAACCGGAAAAGGCCTCATACCCGGGTATGTCGCCAGGTCCGGAAAAGTCCTCATACCCGGGTATGTCTCCAGATCCGGAAAAGTCCTCATACCCGGGTATGTCGCCAGATCCGGAAAAGTCCTCATACCCGGATATCCTCATACCCGGGTATGTCGCCAGATCTGGAAAAGTCCTCATACCCGGGTATGTCGCCAGATCCGGAAAAGTCCTCATAGCCGGGTATGTCGTCAGATCCTGAAAAGTCCTCATACCCGGGTATGTCGTCAGATCCTGAAAAGTCCTCATGCCCGGGTATGTCGCCAGATCTGGAAAAGTCCTCATACCCGGGTATGTCGCCAGATCTGGAAAAGTCCTCATACCCGGGTATGTCGCCAGATCCGGAAAGGTCCTCATACCCGGATATCCTCATACCCGGGTATGTCGCCAGATCTGGAAAAGTCCTCATACCCGGGTATGTCGCCAGATCCGGAAAAGTCCTCATAGCCGGGTATGTCGTCAGATCCTGAAAAGTCCTCATACCCGGGTATGTCGTCAGATCCTGAAAAGTCCTCATGCCCGGGTATGTCGCCAGATCCTGAAAAGTCCTCATACCCGGGTATGTCGCCAGATCGGGAAAAGTCCTCATACCCGGGTTTGTCGCCAGAACCGGAAAGGTCCTCATACCCGGGTATACTCATACCCGGGTATGTCGCCAGATCTGGAAAAGTCCTCATAACCGGGTATGTCGCCAGATCCGGAAAAGTCCTCATAGCCGGGGTATGTCGTCAGATCCGGAAAAGTCCTCATACCCGGGTATGTCGCCAGATCCAGAAAAAGTCCTCATACCCGGGTATGTCGCCAGATCCGGAAAAGTCCTCATACCCGGGTATGTCGCCAGATCCGGAAAAGTCCTCATACCCGGGTATCCTTATACCCTGATATGTTGCCAGATCCTGAAAAGTCCTCATACCCGGGTATGTCACCAGATCTTGAAAAGTCCTCATACCCGGGTATGTCACCAGATCGGGAAAAGTCCTCATGCCCGGGTATGTCGCCAGATCCGGAAAAGTTCTCATACCCGGGTATGTCGTCAGATCCGGAAAAGTCCTCATACCCGGGTATGTCGCCAGATCCGGTAAAGTCCTAATTCCCAGGTATACTCATACCCGGGTATGTCGCCAGATCGGGAAAAGTCCTCATACCCGGGTATGTCGTAAGATCGGGAAAAGTCCTCATACCCCGGTATGTCGCCAGAGCCGGAAAAGCCCACATACCCGGGTAAGTCGTCAGATCCTGAAAAGTCCTCATGCCCGGGTATGTCGCCAGATCCGGAAAAGTCCTCATATCCGGGTATGTCGCCAGATCCGGAAAAGTCCTCATAACCGGGTATGTCGCCAGATCCGGAAAAGTCCTCATACCCGGGTATGTCGCCAAAATCGGAAAAGGCCTCATACCCGGGTATGTCGCCAGGTCCGGAAAAGTCCTCATACCCGGGTATGTCGCCAGATCCGGAAAAGTCCTAATTCCCAAGTATCCTCATACCCGGGTATGTCGCCAGAACGGGAAAAGTCCTCATACCCGGCCGGGTATGTCACCAGATCGGGAAAAGTCCTCATGCCCGGGTATGTCGCCAGATCGGGAAAAATCCTCATACCCGGGTATGTCGCCAGAACCGGAGAAGTCCTCATACCCGGGTATGTCGTCAGATCCGGAAAAGTCCTCATACCCGGGTATGTCGCCAGATCCGGTAAAGTCCTAATTCCCAGGTATACTCATACCCGGGTATGTCGCCAGATCGGGAAAAGTCCTCATACCCGGGTATGTCGTAAGATCGGGAAAAGTCCTCATTCCCGGGTATGTCGCCAGAGCCGGAAAAGCCCACATACCCGGGTAAGTCGTCAGATCCTGAAAAGTCCTCATGCCCGGGTATGTCGCCAGATCCGGAAAAGTCCTCATATCCGGGTATGTCGCCAGATCCGGAAAAGTCCTCATACCCGGGTATGTCGCCAGATCCGGAAAAGTCCTCATACCCGGGTATGTCGCCAAATTCGGAAAAGGCCTCATACCCGGGTATGTCGCCAGGTCCGGAAAAGTCCTCATAGCCGGGTATGTCGCCAGATCCGGAAAAGTCCTAATTCCCAAGTATCCTCATACCCGGGTATGTCGCCAGAACGGGAAAAGTCCTCATACCCGGGTATGTCACCAGATCGGGAAAAGTCCTCATGCCCGGGTATGTCGCCAGATCGGGAAAAATCCTCATACCCGGGTATGTCGCCAGAACCGGAGAAGTCCTCATACCCGGGTATGTCGTCAGATCCTGAAAAGTCATCATGCCCGGGTATGTCGCCAGATCCGGAAAAGTCCTAATTCCCAAGTATCCTCATACCTGGGTATGTCGCCAGATCGGGAAAAGTCCTCATACCCGGGCATGTTGCCAGATCGGGAAAAATCCTCATACCCGGGTATGTCGCCAGATCCGGAGAAGTCCTCATACCCGGGTATGTCGTCAGATCCTGAAAAGTCCTCATGCCCGGGTATGTCGCCAGATCCGGTAAAGTCCTAATTCCCAGGTATCCTCATACCCGGGTATGTCGCCAGATCGGGAAAAGACCTCATAGCCGGGTATGTCGTAAGATCGGGAAAAGTCCTCATACCCGGGTATGTCGCCAGAGCCGGAAAAGCCCACATACCCGGCCGGGTAAGTCGTCAGATCCTGAAAAGTCCTCATGCCTGGGTATGTCGCCAGAGCCGGAAAAGTCCTCATACCCGGGTATGTCGCCAGATCCGGAAAAGTCATCATACCTGGGTATGTCGTCAGATCCTGAAAAGTCCTCATACCCGGGTATGTCGCCACAAACGGAAAAGTCCTCATACCCGGGTATGTCGCCAGATCCTGAAAAGTCCTCATACCCGGTTATGTCGCCAGATCGGGAAAAGTCCTCATACCCGGGTATGTCGCCAGATCCGGAAAAGTCGTCATACACGGGTATGTCGCCACATTCGGAAAAGTCCTCATACCCGGGTATGTCACCAGATCCGGAAAAGTCCTCATACCCGGGTATGTCGCCAGATCCGGAAAAGTCCTCATACCCGGGTATGTCGCCAGATCCGGAAAAGTCCTCATACCCGGGTATGTCGCCAAACCGGAAAAGGCCTCATACCCGGGTATGTCGCCAGGTCCGGAAAAGTCCTCATACCCGGGTATGTCTCCAGATCCGGAAAAGTCCTCATACCCGGGTATGTCGCCAGATCCGGAAAAGTCCTCATACCCGGGTATGTCGCCAGATCCGGAAAAGTCCTCATACCCGGCCGGGTATGTCGCCAGATCTGGAAAAGTCCTCAAACCCGGGTATGTTGCCAGATCTGGAAAAGTCCTCATACCCGGGTATGTCACCAGATCCGGAAAGGTCCTCATACCCGGATATCCTCATACCCGGGTATGTCGCCAGATCTGGAAAAGTCCTCATACCCGGGTATGTCGCCAGATCCGGAAAAGTCCTCATAGCCGGGTATGTCGTCAGATCCTGAAAAGTCCTCATACCCGGTATGTCGTCAGATCCTGAAAAGTCCTCATGCCCGGGTATGTCGCCAGATCGGGAAAAGTCCTCATACCCGGGTTTGTCGCCAGAACCGGAAAGGTCCTCATACCCGGGTATACTCATACCCGGGTATGTCGCCAGATCTGGAAAAGTCCTCATAACCGGGTATGTCGCCAGATCCGGAAAAGTCCTCATAGCCGGGTATGTCGTCAGATCCTGAAAAGTCCTCATACCCGGGTATGTCATCAGATCCTGAAAAGTCCTCATGCCCGGGTATGTCGCCAGAGCCGGAAAAGTCCTCATACCCGGGTATGTCGCCAGATCCGGAAAAGTCCTCATACCCGCGTATGTCGCCAGATCCGGTAAAGTCCTCATACCCGGGTATGTCGCCAGATCCAGAAAAAGTCCTCATACCCGGGTATGTCGCCAGATCCGGAAAAGTCCTCATACCCGGGTATGTCGCCAGATCCGGTAAAGTCCTCATACCCGGGTATCCTTATACCCTGGTATGTTGCCAGATCCTGAAAAGTCCTCATACCCGGGTATGTCACCAGATCTTGAAAAGTCCTCATACCCGGGTATGTCACCAGATCGGGAAAAGTCCTCATGCCCGGGTATGTCGCCAGATCCGGAAAAGTCCTCATACCCGGGTATGTCGTCAGATCCGGAAAAGTCCTCATACCCGGGTATGTCGCCAGATCCGGTAAAGTCCTAATTCCCAGGTATACTCATACCCGGGTATGTCGCCAGATCGGGAAAAGTCCTCATACCCGGGTATGTCGTAAGATCGGGAAAAGTCCTCATACCCGGGTATGTCGCCAGAGCCGGAAAAGCCCACATACCCGGGTAAGTCGTCAGATCCTGAAAAGTCCTCATGCCCGGGTATGTCGCCAGATCGGGAAAAGTCCTCATACCCGGGCATGTGGCCAGATCGGGAAAAATCCTCATACCCGGGTATGTCGCCAGATCCGGAGAAGTCCTCATACCCGGGTATGTCGTCAGATCCTGAAAAGTCCTCATGCCCGGGTATGTCGCCAGATCCGGTAAAGTCCTAATTCCCAGGTATCCTCATACCCGGGTATGTCGCCAGATCGGGAAAAGTCCTCATACCCGGGTATGTCGTAAGATCGGGAAAAGTCCTCATACCCGGGTATGTCGCCAGAGCCGGAAAAGCCCACATACCCGGGTAAGTCGTCAGATCCTGAAAAGTCGTCATGCCTGGGTATGTCGCCAGAGCCGGAAAAGTCCTCATACCCGGGTATGTCGCCAGATCCGGAAAAGTCATCATACCTGGGTATGTCGTCAGATCCTGAAAAGTCCTCATACCCGGGTATGTCGCCACAAACGGAAAAGTCCTCATACCCGGGTATGTCGCCAGATCCTGAAAAGTCCTCATACCCGGTTATGTCGCCAGATCGGGAAAAGTCCTCATTCCCGGGTATGTCGCCAGATCCGGAAAAGTCCTCATACACGGGTATGTCGCTACATTCGGAAAAGTCCTCATACCCGGGTATGTCACCAGATCCGGAAAAGTCCTCATACCCGGGTATGTCGCCAGATCCGGAAAAGGCCTCATACCCGGGTATGTCGCCAGGTCCGGAAAAGTCTTCATACCCGGGTATGTCGCCAGATCCGGAAAAGTCCTAATTCCCAAGTATCCTCATACCCGGGTATGTCGCCAGATCGGGAAAAATCCTCATACCCGGGTATGTCGCCAGAACCGGAGAAGTCCTCATACCCGGCCGGGTATGTCGTCAGATCCTGGAAAGTCCTCATACCCGGGTATGTCGCCAGATCCGGAAAAATCCTCATACCCGGGTATGTCGCCAGATCCGGAAAAGTCCTCATACCCGGGTATGTCGCCAGATCCGGAAAAATCCTCATACCCGGGTATGTCGCCAGATCCGGAAAAGTCCTCATACCCGGGTATGTCGCCAGATCCGGAAAAGTCCTCATACCCGGGTATGTCGCCAGATCTGGAAAAGTCCTCATACCCGGGTATGTCGCCAGATCCGGAAAGGTCCTCATACCCGGGTATCCTCATACCCGGGTATGTCGCCAGATCTGGAAAAGTCCTCATACCCGGGTATGTCGCCAGATCCGGAAAAGTCCTCATAGCCGGGTATGGCGTCAGATCCTGAAAAGTCCTCATACCCGGGTATGTCGTCAGATCCTGAAAAGTACTCATGCCCGGGTATGTCGCCAGATCCAGAAAAGTCCTCATACCCGGGTATGTCGCCAGTTCGGGAAAAGTCCTCATACACGGGTATGTCGCCAGATCCGGAAAGGTCCTCATACCCGGGTATACTCATACCCGGGTATGTCGCCAGATCTGGAAAAGTCCCCATACCCGGGTATGTCGCCAGATCCGGAAAAGTCCTCATAGCCGGGTATGTCGTCAGATCCTGAAAAGTCCTCATACCCGGGTATGTCATCAGATCCTGAAAAGTCCTCAAGCCCGGGTATGTCACCAGAGCCGGAAAAGTCCTCATACCCGGGTATGTCGCCAGATCCGGAAAAGTCCTCATACCCGCCGCGTATGTCGCCAGATCCTGAAAAGTCCTCATACCCGGCGGGTATGTCACCAGATCTTGAAAAGTCCTCATACCCGGGTATGTCACCAGATCGGGAAAAGTCCTCATGCCCGGGTATGTCGCCAGATCCGGAAAAGTCCTCATACCCGGGTATGTCGTCAGATCCGGAAAAGTCCTCATACCCGGGTATGTCGTCAGATCCTGAAAAGTCCTCATACCCGGGTATGTCGTCAGATCCTGAAAAGTCCTCATGCCCGGGTATGTCGTCAGATCCGGAAAAGTCCTCATACCCGGGTATGTCGCCAGATCCGGTAAAGTCCTAATTCCCAGGTATCCTCATACCCGGGTATGTCGCCAGATCGGGAAAAGTCCTCATACCCGGCCGGGTATGTCGTAAGATCGGGAAAAGTCCTCATACCCGGGTATGTCGCCAGAGCCGGAAAAGTCCTCATACCCGGGTATGTCGTCAGATCCTGAAAAGTCCTCATACCCGGGTATGTCGCCAGATCCAGCAAAGTCCTCATACCCGGGTATGTCACCACAGCCGGAAAAGTCCTCATACCCGGGTATGTCGCCAGATCGGGAAAAGTCCTCATACCCGGGTATGTCGCCAGATCGGGAAAAATCCTCATACCCGGGTATGTCGCCAGATCCAGAAAAAGTCCTCATACCCGGGGGTATGTCGCCAGATCCGGAAAAGTCCTCATACCCGGGTATGTCGCCAGATCCGGAAAAGTCTTCATACCCGGGTATCCTTATACCCTGGTATGTTGCCAGATCCTGAAAAGTCCTCATACCCGGGTATGTCACCAGATCTTGAAAAGTCCTCATACCCGGGTATGTCACCAGTTCGGGAAAAGTCCTCATGCCCGGGTATGTCGCCAGATCCGGAAAAGTCCTCATACCCGGGTATGTCGTCAGATCCGGAAAAGTCCTCATACCCGGCCGGGTATGTCGCCAGATCCGGTAAAGTCCTAATTCCCAGGTATCCTCATACCCGCCGGGTATGTCGCCAGATCGGGAAAAGTCCTCATACCTGGGTATGTCGTAAGATCGAGAAAAGTCCTCATACCCGGGTATGTCGCCAGAGCCGGAAAAGCCCACATACCCGGGTAAGTCGTCAGATCCTGAAAAGTCCTCATGCCTGGGTATGTCGCCAGAGCCGGAAAAGTCCTCATACCCGGGTATGTCGCCAGATCCGGAAAAGTCATCATACCTGGGTATGTCGTCAGATCCTGAAAAGTCCTCATACCCGGGTATGTCGCCACAAACGGAAAAGTCCTCATACCCGGGTATGTCGCCAGATCCTGAAAAGTCCTCATACCCGGTTATGTCGCCAGATCGGGAAAAGTCCTCATTCCCGGGTATGTCGCCAGATCCGGAAAAGTCCTCATACACGGGTATGTCGCCACATTCGGAAAAGTCCTCATACCCGGGTATGTCACCAGATCCGGAAAAGTCCTCATACCCGGGTATGTCGCCAGATCCGGAAAAGGCCTCATACCCGGGTATGTCGCCAGGTCCGGAAAAGTCTTCATACCCGGGTATGTCGCCAGATCCGGAAAAGTCCTAATTCCCAAGTATCCTCATACCCGGGTATGTCGCCAGATCGGGAAAAGTCCTCATACCCGGGTATGTCGCCAGATCGGGAAAAATCCTCATACCCGGGTATGTCACCAGAACCGGAGAAGTCCTCATACCCGGGTATGTCGTCAGATCCTGGAAAGTCCTCATACCCGGCCGGGTATGAGGATACCCGGGTATGAGGACTTTTCCGGATCTGGCGACATACCCGGGTATGAGGACTTTTCCCGATCTGGCGACATACCCGGGTATGAGGACTTTTCAGGATCTAGCGACATCCCCGGGTATGAGGACTTTTCCGGATCCGGCGACATACCCGGGTATGAGGACTTTTCAGGATCTGACTACATACCCAGGTATGAAGACTTTTCTGGATCGGGCGGCATACCCGGGTATGAGGACTTTTCCGGCTCTGGCGACATACCCGGGCATGAGGACTTTTCAGGATCTGACGACATACCCAGGTATGAGGTCTTTTCAGGATCTGACGACATACGCGGGTATGAGGACTTTTTCCCGATCCTACGACATACCCGGGTATGAGGATTTTCCCGATCTGGCGACGTACCCGGGTATGAGGATACCTGGGAATTAGGACTTTTCCGGATGGTGACATACCCGGGTATGAGGACTTTTCCGGATCTGGCAACATACCCGGGTATGAGGACGTTTCAGGATCTGGTGACATACCCGGGTATGAGGACTTTTCCCGATCTGGCGACATACCGGGGTAAGAGAATTTTTTCCGGATCTGGCGACATACCCGGGTACGAGGACTTTTCCGGATCTGGCGACATACCCGGGTATGAGGACTTTTCCGGATCTGCCGAGATACCCGGGTATGAGGACTTTTCCGGATCTGGCGACATACCCGGGCATGAGGACTTTCCCGGATCTGGGGACATACCCGGGTATGAGGACTTTTCCGGATCTGGCGACATACCCGGGTATGAGGACTTTGCATTCGTCTTTTTGCGTTCGTCGTCTTTTTGCGTTCGTCTTTTTGCGTCCGTCGTCTTTTTGCGCTCGTCGTCTTTTTGCGCTCGTCGTCTTTTTGCGCTCGTCGTCTTTTTGCGTTCGTCGGATTTTTTCGATCGTCGTCTTTTTGTGTTCGTTGTCGTTTTGCGATTGTCGTCTTTTTACGTTCGTCTTTTTGCGTTCGTCGCCTTTTTGCATTCGTCTTTTTGCATTCATCTTTTTATGTTCGTCGTCTTTTTGCGTTCGTCGTCTTTTTGCGATCGTCATCTTTTTGCGATCGTCGTCTTTTTGCGTTCGTCGTCTTTTTGCGTTCATCTTTTTGCGTCCGTCGTCTTTTTGCATCCGTCGTCTTTTTGCGCACGTCGTCTTTTTGCGTTCGTAGTCTTTTTACATTCGTCGTCTTTTTGCGATCGTCGTCTTTTTGCGTTTATCGTTTTGCGATCGTCGTCTTTTTGCGTTTGACTTTTTGCGTTTGACTTTTTGCGATTGTCGTCTTTCTGCGTTCGTTGTCTTTTTGCGTTTGTCTTTTTGCGATCGTCGTCTTTTTACGTTCGTCTTTTTGCGTCCGTCGTCTTTTTGCGTTCGTCTTTGTGCATTCGTCTTTTTGCGTACGTCATCTCTTTGCGTTCGTCGTCTTTTTGCGTTCGTCTTTTTGCGTCCGTTGTCTTTTTGCGTCCGTCGTCTTTTTGCGTCCGTCGTCTATTTGCGCACGCTCATCTTTTTGCGCCCGTCGTCTTTTTGCGCTCGTCGTCTTTTTGCATCCGTCGACTTTTTGCGTCCGTCGTCTTTTTGCGCTCGTCGTCTTTTTGCGTTCGTCGGCTTTTTGCGATCGTCGGCTTTTTGCGATCGTCGGCTTTGTGTGATCATCGTCTTTTTGCGATCGTCGTCTTTTTGCGTTTGTCTTTTTCCGTTCGTCGTCTTTTTGCATTCGTCTGTTTGCGTTCGTCGTCTTTTTGCGATCGTCGTCTTTTTGCGTTAGTCTTTTTGCGATCGTCGTCTTTTTGCGTTCGTCTTTTTGCGTCCGTCATCTTTTTGCGTTCGTCTTTTTGCATTCGTCTTTTTGCGTACGTCGTCTCTTTGCGTTCGTCGTCTTTTTGCGTTCGTCTTTTTGCGTCCGTTGTCTTTTTGCGTCCGTCGTCTTTTTGCGTCCGTCGTCTATTTGCGCACGCTCATCTTTTTGCGCCCGTCGTCTTTTTGCGCTCGTCGTCTTTTTGCGTCCGTCGACTTTTTGCGTCCGTCGTCTTTTTGCGCTCGTCGTCTTTTTGCGTACGTCGGCTTTTTGCGATCGTCGGCTTTTTGCGATCGTCGGCTTTTTGCGATCATCGTCTTTTTGCGATCGTCGTCTTTTTGCATTTGTCTTTTTCCGTTCGTCGTCTTTTTGCATTCGTCTGTTTGCGTTCGTCGTCTTTTTGCGATCGTCGTCTTTTTGCGTTAGTCTTTTTGCGATCGTCATCTTTTTGCGTTCGTCTTTTTGCGTTTGTCTTTTTGCGTTTGTCTTTTTGCGCCCGTCGTCTTTTTGCGCCCGTCGTCTTTTTCCGCCCGTCGTATTTTTCCGCCCGTCGTCTTTATGCGCCCGTCGTCTTTTTGCGCCCGTCATCTTTTTGCGCCCGTCGTCTTTTTGCGTTCATCGTTTTTTTGCATTCGTCATCTTTTTGCATTCGTCTTTTTGCGTTCGTCGTCTTTTTGCGTTCGTCTTTTTGCGTTCGTCTTTTTGCGTCCGTCGTCTTTTTGCGTCCGTCGTCTATTTGCGCACGTTCGTCTTTTTGCGTCCGTTGTCTATTTGCGTACGTTCATCTTTTTGCGCCCGTCGTCTTTTTCCTTTTTTTTTTTTTTTTTTTTTTAAATTTTATTTTTATTAGAAGTACGGTAAATTACAATACTACACAACACATATATCTTAATACATTTTTTGTACCGCTTCATTTTTTTTTGAGCTTTAAGAAAAAGGTAGAAGTAAGGAAAGTAAAGAAAGTGCAAGAGAGTCGTGCAGTGCAAGAGTGTAAGGAAAAGAAAGCCCCTTAGAAAAGAAGTTAGAGAAGGAAGTAAAGTGAGAAAATAGACCCTAGAAAAGAGAGAAAGAGAAAATAGAAACAATCGCTCTATTATAACATTAAACTCCGCAGAAAGGGGACTACCAACCAAGTCTGTTTTTGTTATTTTACCTCCCGTTACCAGGTCCTGATTCCGCTTATTTATATATTTGTTTTTTTTAGATTACTATTGCACCTCATACTTGTAATAGGTCCAGAAACATAGACCACGTCTTTTGGAATTGGTCTGCTTTACCTGCTAGGAGGAATCTCATCTCTTCCAGATGTAATGTTTCAAACATATTTGATATCCACATTTTTATTGTTGGTGTCGGCGCATTTTTCCAGAATTTAAGTATAAGCTTTTTTCCCATTATTAGCCCGTAATTAATTAAATTCTTCTGAAACACGTTTAATTCAGGGTTACCTTCCGATATTCCGAAGATAATCCATTCTGGTTTTGGTACCAGTTTTATATTGATCGATTTTGAAAAAAAAACAAATATTTCATACCAGAATTTTTGGATTTTTGTACAAAAAACAAAAGAGTGCGCTATGGTAGCCTCTTGACATAGGCATTTATCACAGATTGGTGAAACATTAGGGAAGATTTTATTTAATTTAGTTTTTGAATAATATAATCTATGTAATGTTTTAAATTGGATGAGCGTATGCCGTACGTTGATCGAACATTTATGCACCTGTAGTAAATGATTATCCCAGGTCTCTTTTGAGATTTTTATAGTTGATTCTTGTTCCCAATCTTTTCTAATTCCATCTGTTGTGGGTATTTCTATGTTTAAAATGATATTATATAGGTACGATATTAAATTAGCTGATTCCGCCTTGGTCTTCATTGCTTCATCCAATAAGTCGGAAGACATATTATGATAGTCTTTTGTGTGTTTTTTCAGATAATCACCAATTTGAAGATATTTAAAATATTGGTTATTTTTCAAATTATATTTCAGTTGTAGTTGTTGAAATGATAGTAAATTCCCCAATTCATACAGATCTTCGAGCGTTTTAATTCCCATTCTTTCCCATTGTATAAATGATTTGTCTATGATTGATGGTTTAAACGATGGATTATTGACTATTGGTATTAAAAGAGATAGGTTTCTTAATTTTAAAGTCTGTTTTATTTGTTTCCATGTTCTTATTGTGTTATGTATAATTGGATTTTTATTATAATTTTTATTATTCAAATTTGTTGGTGAGAGGATGGTCGCTCCTATATTACTCGGGGAGCAGTCCCCTTTTTGCATTACCATCCAGTCCGCCTGCTGTGCAGAATTGTCCAGCAGGTGAATCATATTTTTAATATTTACTGCCCAGTTATAATACATAAAGTTAGGGAGCGCTAGACCCCCCAGCTCTTTTCGTTTATTAAGGTGTGCTATTTGTATTCTATGGGATTTATAATCCCATATAAAATTTGTAATGTCTGAGTCCAATTTTTTGAAAAACTTTTTTGGGAGGTATATAGGTATTGATTGAAATAGGTATAGAATTTGTGGTAAGAAAACCATTTTAATAGCATTTATTCTGCCTATTAAGGACATCGGAAGTGTTTTCCAGAATTTAATCAGATTATTCAATTTCTTGAGTAAAGGATTATAGTTGGCTTTAAACATATCCTGGTAATTTCTAGTAATTTCAATTCCCAAATATTTGAATTTTTCTGTAGCTATTTTAAAGGGAAATTTCCGAAGCTGTGTTGAGTCTTTTGGTTTTATCGACATAATTTCACTTTTGTTCCAATTTATTCTATATCCTGAAAAGGATCCAAAGTCCTCAATTAAGTTTAATATGTTTGGTATACTAATTTGTGGTTTTGTGATGTACAGTAGTACATCATCGGCATATAGGGATATTTTATTCTTTGAGTATTTTGTATTATAACCATAAATATCCGGATGTGTTCTTATTTTTTCAGCAAGGGGTTCAATTACCAAAGCAAATAACAGTGGTGATAATGAGCATCCTTGTCTATTGCCCCTTGATAGTTCAAATTTCGAGGATAAAATATTATTAGTTAATATTCTAGCCGTAGGTTTGTTATATAATAGTTTTATCCATGCGATAAAGTTTTCTCCCAATTGGAATTTTTGCAATACTTTAATCATATAATCCCATTCTACTTGATCAAACGCTTTTTCTGCGTCCAGTGAGATAATAGATAATTCTTGGTCGTGAGGTTTATGTGAGTGCATTATGTTAAGCAAACGTCTCAAATTATTGAATGAGTGTCTCTTAGGTATAAATCCTGTTTGATCTCCATTTATTAATCTACTAACGTACCTGCTTAATCTACTGGCTAGTGTTTTCGCTATTATTTTTTGATCCGTATTTAACAAAGCAATAGCTCTATATGAGCCTGGTTCTTCTATGTTTTTATCTTTTTTAAGTATTAATGTGATCGTTGATTCTGCTAATGTTTCGGGTAAGCTTTGCTCTTTAAAAGCGTGTGTATACATTTTCTGTAATCGTGGGGTAACTATATCATAAAAGGCTTTATAGAATTCACTACTGAATCCGTCTGGTCCTGGTGTTTTACCATTCTTTAGTGTTTTTATTGTGTCTTCTATCTCCTTAGAAGTAATTATTGCTCCTAGTTCCTCTTGTTCCCTCATTTCTAATTTTGGAAGGTTACAATCTTCCAGAAATTCTGAAATTTTATTATTATCTATTGACGTTTTAGATGTATATAGATTTTCGTAGAATTGAGCAAATCTTTTATTGATATCCTTGGGTAGTGTTAATAATTCCCCACTATCTGATTTAATCTTTAGTATTGCATTCTCTTTTTCCCGTTTTTTCAACTGGCGTGCTAAGAGTTTGTGGGGTTTGTCCCCGAATTCAAAGTGTTCTTGTTTTGTAGCTTGGAATAATGTTATAACTTTCTCTGACAATAATTTATTCAGCTTGAATTTCAATAATAGGATTTTATTATGTTTATCCATAGTTGGATCTTTAGCATTATCTGTATCTAATTGTTTTATTTGTTCTTCTAAATGTCTTTGTTCTTTCTTATTCTTTTTATTTTGGTAAGCTTGAAATGAAATAATGACTCCTCTAATAAATGCTTTAAAGGATTCCCATAATAGCGTGGGGGATATATCTGGTGTATCATTTATCTCAAAGAATAAGTCCATCTGTTTTTTTAGATATATACTCCCTTGTGGGTCTTTTAAAAGTTGCGAATTAAACCTCCAGAACGATTTATTCATAGACATTCCTTCTAATTTTAAAACAAAGGTTAAAGGAGAGTGATCTGAAATCGCATTAATGTGGTATTTAGGATTCATAGTGTGTGTAATTAATTTTGTATCCACAAGAAAATAATCTATCCGTGAATATGTTTTATGCACCGTTGAATAGAACGAGTAGTCCCTTCCCGTCGGATTTGCAATCCTCCATACATCTGCTATATTTGTGTTTTCCATATATGTATGTAAGAGTTCACTGGTTTTAGATTTCATATTACCTTTTTGTTTTTGCATCGATTTATCTAAATAAGGGTCTAAAACACAGTTGAAGTCTCCTCCGATTATAACATTTTGATAATTAAATTCGGCAATTTTATTCAGAATTTTATTAAAAAATTGAGGGTTATCAAAATTGGGCGCATATATATTTACCAGCGTAATTGGCATATTATTGATCTCTCCTGCTACTATAAGATATCTCCCTTCCTTATCTGAAATAGTATTCTTTGATTTAAATGGAATTCCTTTACGGATAATAATTGCAGTGCCTCTAGATTTAGAAGTGAATGAAGAGTGCCGTCGTCTTTTTCCGCCCGTCGTCTATTTGCGTCCGTCGTCTTTTTGCGCTCGTCGTCTTTTTACGTTCGTCTTTTTGCGCCGTCATCTTTTTACGCCCGTCGTCTTTTGGCGTTCGTCGTCTTTTTGCGTTCGTCGTCTTTTTGCGATCGTCGTCTTTTTGCGTTTGTCTTTTTGCGCCCGTCATCTTTTTGAGCCCGTCGTCTTTTTACGCCCGTCGTCTTTTTGCGTCCGTCGTCTTTTTGCGATCGTCGTCTTTTTGCGATCGTCGTCTTTTTGCGTTTGTCTTTTTGCGATCGTCGTCTTTTTGCGTTTGTCTTTGTTTGCGTTCGTCGTCTGTTTGCGTTTGTCTTTTTGCATTCATCGTCTTTTTGCATTCGTCTTTTTGCGTTCGTCTTTTTGCGTCCGTCATCTTTTTGCACCCGTCGTCTTTTTGTGCCCGTCGTCTTTTTGCGTTCGTCGTCTTTTTGTGATCGTCGTCTTTTGGCGTTTGTCTTTTTGCGTTCGTCGTCTTTTTGCGTTCGTCGTCTTTTTGCGTTCATCGTCTTTTTGCGTTCATCGTCTCTTTGCGTTCATCTTTTTGCATTCGTCGTCTTTTTGCGTTCGTCGTGGTTTTGCGATCGTCGTCTTTTTGCGCCGGTCGTCTTTTTGTGCCCGTCGTCTTTTTGAGCTCGTCGTCTTTTTGCGTTCGTCTTTTTACGCCCGTCGTCTTTTTGCGTTCGTCTTTTTGCGTCCGTCGTCTATTTGCGCCCGTCATCTTTTTGCGTCCGCCGTCTTATTGCACCGTTGTCTTTTTACACCCGTCGTCTTATTGCGCCCGTCGTCTTTTTATTCCCGTTGTCTTTTTGCGTTCGTCATCTTTTTGCATTTGTCGTCCTTTTGCGATCGTCGTCTTTTTGCATTTGTCTTTTTGCGATCGTCGTCTTTTTGCGTTTGTCTTTTTGCGTTTGTCGTCTTTTTGCGTTCGTCGTCTTTTTGCGTTGGTCTTTTTGCGTTCATCGTCTTTTTGTGTTCGTCTTTTTGCGATCGTCGTCTTTTTGCGTTGGTCTTTTTGCGTTCATCGTCTTTTTGCGTTTGTCTTTTTGCGTTTGTCTTTTTGCGTTTGTCTTTTTGCGTCCGTCATCTTTTTGCGTCCGTCGTCTTTTTGCGCCCGTCGTCTTTTTGCACCGTTGTCTTTTTACACCCGTCGTCTTTTTGCGCCCGTCGTCTTTTTACGCCCGTCGTCTTTTTGCGTTCGTCGTCTTTTTGCGTTCGTCGTCTTTTTGCGTTCGTCATCTTTTTGCGATCGTCGTCTTTTTACGTTTGTCTTTTTGCGATCGTCGTCTTTTTGCGTTTGTCTTTTTGCGTTCGTCGTCTTTTTGCGTTTGTCTTTTTGCGTTTGTCGTCTTTTTGCGTTCGTCGTGTTTTTGCGACCGTTGTCTTTTTGCGCCCGTCGTCTTTTTACGACCGTCGTCTTTTTGTGCCCGTCGTCTTTTTGCGCTCGTCGTCTTTTTGCGTTTGTCTTTTTACGCCCGTCGTCTTTTTGCGTTCGTCTTTTTGCGTCCGTCGTCTTTTTGCGCCCGTCGTCTTTTTGCGCCCGTCGTCTTTTTGCGCCCGTCGTCTTTTTGCGCCCGTCGTCTTTTTGCGCCCGTCGTCTTTTTGCGCCCGTCGTCTTCTTGCGCCCGTCGTCTTTTTGCGTCCGTCGTCTTTTTCCGCCCATCGTCTTATTGCACCGTTGTCTTTTTACACCCGTCGTCTTATTGCGCCCGTCGTCTTATTGCGCCCGTCGTCTTTTTATTCCCGTCGTCTTTTTGCGTTTGTCGTCTTTTTGCGTTCGTCGTCTTTTTGCGTTCGTCGTCTTTTTGCGTTTGTCTTTTTGCGATCGTCGTCTTTTTGCGTTTGTCTTTTTGCGTTCGTCGTCTTTTTGCGTTCGTCGTCTTTTTGCGTTCGTCGTCTTTTTGCGTTCATCGTCTTTTTGTGTTCGTCTTTTTGCGCCCGTCGTCTTTTTGCGCCCGTCGTCTTTTTATGCCCGTCGTCTTTTTGCGTCCGTCGTCTTTTTGCGTCCGTCGTCTTTTTGCGTTTGTCTTTTTGCAATCGTCGTCTTTTTGCGTTTGTCTTTTTGCAATCGTCGTCTTTTTGCGTTTGTCTTTTTGCAATCGTCGTCTTTTTGCGTTTGTCTTTTTGCGTTCGTCGTCTTTTTGCGTTGGTCTTTTTGCGTTCATCGTCTTTTTCGTTCGTCTTTTTGCATTCGTCTTTTTGCGCCCGTCGTCTTTTTGCGGTCGTCATCTATTTGCGTTTGTCTTTTTGCGATCGTCGTCTTTTTGAGATCGTCGTCTTTTTGCGTTTGTCTTTTTGCGTTCGTCGTCTTTTTGCGTTCGTCGTCTTTTTGCGATCGTCGTCTTTTTGCGATCGTCGTCTTTTTGCGTTCGTCGTCTTTTTGCGCCCGTCGTCTTTTTGCGCTCGTCGTCTTTTTGCATTCGTCTTTTTGCGCCCGTCGTCTTTTTACGCCGGTCGTCTTTTTGCGTTCGTCGTCTTTTTGCGTTCGTCTTTTTGCAATCGTCGTCTTTTTGCGTTTGTCTTTTTGCGTTCGTCGTCTTTTTGCGTTGGTCTTTTTGCGTTCATCGTCTTTTTCGTTCGTCTTTTTGCTTTCGTCTTTTTGCGCCCGTCGTCTTTTTGCGGTCGTCGTCTATTTGCGTTTGTCTTTTTGCGATCGTCGTCTTTTTGCATTTGTCTTTTTGCGTCCGTCGTCTTTTTGCGTCCGTCGTCTTTTTGCGTCCGTCGTCTTTTTGCGTCCGTCGTCTTTTTGCGCCCGTCGTCTTTTTGCGCCCGTCGTCTTTTTGCGCCCGTCGTCTTTTTGCGCCCGTCGTCTTTTTACGACGGTCGTCTTTTTGCGTTCGTCGTCTTTTTGCGTTCGTCGTCTTTTTGCGTCCGTCGTCTTTTTGCGCCCGTCGTCTTTTTGCGTTCGTCGTCTTTTTACGTTTGTCTTTTTGCGTTCGTCGTCTTTTTGCGATCGTCGTCTTTTTGCGTTCGTCTTTTTGCGATCGTCGTCTTTTTGCGTTCGTCTTTTTGCGATCGTCTTTTTGCGATCGTCGTCTTTTGCGTTCGTCTTTTTGCAATCGTCGTCTTTTTGCGTTCGTCTTTTTGCGATCGTCGTCTTTTTGCGTTTGTGTTTTTGCGCCCGTCGTCTTTTTGCGCCCGTCGTCTTTTTGCGGCCGTCGTCTTTTTGCGGCCGTCGTCTTTTTGCGGCCGTCGTCTTTTTGCGTTCTTCGTCTTTTTGTGATCGTCGTCTTTTTGCGTTTGTCTTTTTGCGATCGTCGTCTTTTTGCGTTTGTCTTTTTTCCTTCGTCGTCTTTTTGCATTTGTCTTTTTGCGTTCGTCATCTTTCTACGTTCGTCGTCTTTTTGCGTCCGTCGTCTTTTTGCACCGTTGTCTTTTTACACCCGTCGTCTTTTTATGCCCGTCGTCTTTTTGCGTTCGTCGTCTTTTTATGCCCATCGTCTTTTTGCGATCGTCATCTATTTGCGTTTGTCTTTTTGCGTTTGTTGGTCTTTTTGCGTCCGTCGTCTTTTTGCGTCCGTCGTCTTTTTGCGTCCGTCGTCTTTTTGCGCCCGTCGTCTTTTTGCGCCCGTCGTCTTTTTGCGCCCGTCGTCTTTTTGCGCCCGTCGTCTTTTTGCGCCCGTCGTCTTTTTGCCCCGTCGTCTTTTTGCGCCCGTCGTCTTTTTGCGCCCGTCGTCTTTTTGCGCCCGTCGTCTTTTTGCGTTCGTCCCGAGGGCCCTGAGGTCGGCAAAGGAGACATCTGTGAGCTGCAGATGAATGTAGGCCAGCAGCAGATGCAGGTAGGTGTACTCGAACAACAGGCACGGCGTGTGCCCGTCCAGTAGAGCCACCATATCCTTTAGCAGGGTAGATGGCCGTCGGTCGCCCAGGCCCCCCATATGCAGGATCCTACCAGCACGCTCCATCCTGCTTAGGCCATAAATCTGGAGCAGGAGCTCCTTAAGGCTGAGATACTTATCAGTGTCTGGGGGGGGCTGCGAGGGAGTCTGTGACCTCTTCAACCGTGTCCTGGTCGAGGGCCCCCACCAGGTAATAGAAGCGGGTGGCATCGACCGTGATGCCCCGCAGGTTGAACTGGGCCTCCGCCTGCTGGAACCAGATGAGCGGCCGGGTGGTCCAGAAGTTGGGCAGTTTAACGGAGACCGCGTCCAGAGACAGGGCCGGGCCAGCCTGTGAGGAGGTAGGGCTTTCTCTTCTCTCCATCATGACGCCAATGGAGCGTCGGGGTCACCAATGTAGTGCGTGGGTCTCAAAATGAAGCACGAAGTCCAGTGTTTTGAGATGCACCTTTTATTATGTTCCTCCCGGTTCTAGGGAAGACCAAACGAGAGAAAGATGGCACCCAAACCCCTGCCTTTAAACCCTCTGGCTAAGGGCCGCCTCCGGACTAAACCACTCCTGTGCCGAGGGGTTTGACACTATGGTGGCACGACCCTTGGGAGCCGCCACAGGAGTAACTTAGCGGGACAGGTGACATGTCTGGATAGGAGGAATGGGTGATGTTTCATGCCTATCTTCAGTGTAAACCAGCATCTGCAGTCCTAATATCACCCTCTCTATCTCTCGTTTGCCTCACCCCTGACTCTGTCTGAAGATGGGCCTTGACCCATAACGTCACCTACTCCAGCATTTTGTGACTATCTTAAATGTAGAGCAAGATGGGGGGAAATGGCTGGAAGAGAGACAAGAATATGATGCAATGTCAAATTCCCATCTTCAGGGGATCATTTCTTCTCATTATGGTGGTGTTTAGTTTGTGCCCAGTCTGTATTGGAGAACTTTATGCTTATTATTGTCGTGTGTACTGAGATAAAGTGAAAAGCTTTGTTTTCAAACGTTTCAAAGGTCTTTTATTGTCACCTGTACCAATTAAGGTACAGTGATATTCAAATTACCAATTCGCCATACAAAAAAAGTAACAAGATACACAACTACATAAAAGTTAACATAAACATCCACCACAGCGGATTCCTCACTGTGATGGAAGGCAATAAAGTCTAACCTTCCCTCATTTTTCTCCTGCAGTCGGGGCAGTTGATCGATGTGTCGGGGCAGTAGTATGGTGAAGCGTCTCAGGCTGTGAGTAGAATAAAATAACACTGCATCTGGTTAACCCAGAGAACACGGTCCCTCATTGATGTGTGGGAAGGACCAGAACTGCAGATGCTGGTTTGAACCAAAGATAGACACAAAATCTGGAATATCTCAGTGGGTCAGGCAGCATTTGTGAAGAAAAGGAATGGGTGACGTTTAGGGTCGAGACCCTTCTTCAGACTGAGAGTCAGGGGTGAGGGCGAGGGAGATATGGAAGACATTTGAAAGCAGATGATGATCAAGGAATAGTAGGTTGGTTCATTCGAAGGTAGATACAAAATGCTGGAGTAACTCAGCGGGACAGACAGCATCTCTGGAGACAAGGTATGGGTGACATTTCGGGTCGGGACACTTTTGCAGACTAGAATGGTTCATTGTTGGCAGGGGAGGAGATGACAACAAGGCATACAATCAGTAAAATTAATCAGGACAGTGTAATCAAACCCGAAACATCACCTGCCCCTTTTCTCCAGAGATGCTGTCAGTCCCACTGAGTTCCTCCAGCCTTTTGTGTTTATCTTCAGTTTTTCATTGATCTTTGACATTGCCCTCCATGGTGAATAGAGCCTTTTGTTATACAGGCCTTGTTTTCTCAGGACCGTATAATGCTGGGGAGGTCAGTATCCGCGATGGACCGGGCAGTGTCCACCACCTTCTATAATCTCCTTCTTACCTGGGCTTTCGAGTTGCCAAACCTGGCCATGATGAAACCAGTCAAAGATGCTGCCATGTGCAGGTCCACCATCGATTTTCCGGCACCCTTGGTTCCAGAGCCTTTCTGGATTATCCTTTTTTCCGGACAAAAAGAGGTCATGGTCTCGAGGGGAGTTCAATGGTACTGGAGCTGTCCACCTAGGCCACTGGTGGGCTGAGATATCGGCTCACAAAGTTGGCCGTGTAATTGGGCAATTGGAACGGATCTGCCGGCTCTGGCCGCAGGGGGCAAATTCATCCCACCGATCAGCACAGAAGTCCCGGTGAGGTTAAGATAAGCCACCTCACCCGGCCTTGGTTCCACATTTTCAGGAGGAGTTCTGGGGGCATTTCAAGAGAGCACTTGTAATTTTGTCTGGACCACCAGTTGCCGCAGGATCGGTGGTGGACCTGTACATTGTGTGTATTTGCGTATGCGCACTGCTTGATGTTAGTGTTTGAGGTATTTTTCCCTGGGTTGGGATGATTAGCCATTCATGGATTCAGTCAAAACTGGATAACTATCTCTCCTGCCTAGAGTCACACAACATGCAAGCAGGTCATTTGGCTCAACTTACTCAAACTGACCAACATGTCCCATCTACACTAGTCCCACCTGCCTGTGTTTGGCCCATAACCTTCCTAAACTGTTCCTATCCATGTACCCATCCGTTATGCTTCACGTATAAACCCTGTTAGAGGAAAGATGTTGTCAATCTGCAGGAGAGGGAGCAGAGAAGATTCACAAGATGTTGCCAGGACTCGAGGGCCTGAGTTACAGGGAAAGGTTGGGCAGGCTAGGACTTTATTCCTTGGAGTGCAGGAGGCTGATCTTATCAAAGTGTATCAGATCATGAAAGCAATAGATTGGGTAAATGCACAGTCTTTTACCCAGAATTGAGGAAGTCGAGAACCAGAGAACATAGGCTCAAGGTGTGGGGGGAAAGATTTAATAGGAACCTGAGGAGCCACTATTTTACACAGTGGATAGAAGGTGTATGGAGCGAGCTGCCAGAGGGGGTAGTGGACTATAACACATTTGGATGGATAGGGCAGGTTTAGAGGGATATGGACAATTACCCCAAAGACATGGCCGTCAACACCGCCGCAGACACGGCCGACGCCACCAGGGCAGACAGGGCCATCGACAATGCCGCCAATACGACCACCGACAGGGCCACAGACACCGCCGCATACACCGTTGCAGACAGGGCCACAGACACCGCCGCTGATGACACCGCCAACAACGCCACCTACACCACCGTCGACAGGGCCACCAACACCGTTGCAGGCACGGCCACAGACACCGCCGCTGACACAACCACCAACAGGGCCACAGACAGCACCGCCAACACTGCTGCCGACAGGGCTGCAGACACCACCACCGATACAACCACCAATAGGGGCACAGACACCACTGCCGATGACACTGCCGATGACACCGCAGACACCGCCGCCGATGACACCGCCAATGACACCGCTGCAGACTTGCCTGATGACATGACTGACGATATGCCTGTGGAGCTGCAAAGAAAGGTAATGGAGACCCTCTGCCTCATGCACAGCATGGTGGCGCAGCGGTAGCATCGGTACTACCAATATCCTGGCGGGGAGATTTGCAAAGGTTACTGGGGAGACATTAAACTAGAACGGTTGGGGGGAGGGACTCAAATAGAGAAAGCTAGCAGACAGTGTGTGAGGCAGGGGGCAGAGAAGGGAAGCGCTCAGACCCAACATGTAAGGGGAAAGAAGAAAAAGTTAATAATCAGAAAATAAGAGGTGGTGGGTTTCTTAAATGTGTGAGCAGAGAGACAGAGGGGTGCTAAATGATGGTAGAAGCAATAGGTAGCAAGGTGAAAAATAAAAGTGGCAGGCAGACAAATCCAGGGCAAAAATCAAAATTGTAGAAGGAGTAAGAGTGTTGTAAAAAACAAGCCTGAAGGCTTTGTGTCTCAATGCTAGGAGCATTTTTAATAAGGTGGATGAGTTGAATGTGCAGATGGCTATTAATGACTGATATAGTTGGGATCACGGAGACATGGCTACAGGGTGACCAAGGCTGGGAGCTGAACATCCAGGGATATTCAATATTCAGGAGGGATAGACAGAAAGGAAAAGGAGGTGGGGTAGCGTTGCCGGTTAGAGAGCAGATTAACGCAATAGAAAGGAAGGACATTAGCTTGGAGGATGTGGTATCAAACAGGAAATTAGAAATGCGTGCAACATAGGTAAAACAGTTATAATGGGTGACTTCAATCTACACATAGATTGGGTGAATCGAATTGGCAGGGGTGCTGAGGAAGAGGATATCTTGGAATGTATGTGGGATAGCTTTCTAAACCAACATGTAGAGGAACCAACGAGAGAGCAGGCTATTCTAGACTGGGTATTGAGTAATGATGAAGTGTTAGTTAGTAGTCTTGTTGTGCGTGGCCCCTTGGGCAAGAGTGACCATAATACGTGTTGAGTTCTTCATTAGGATGGAGAGTGACATTGTTAATACAGAAACAAGGGTTCTGAACTTAAATAATGGTTATTTTGAGGGTATGAGACGTGAATTGGCCAAGATTGACTGGCAATTAATTCTTAAAGGGTTGATGGTGGATATGCAATGGAAGGCATTTAAAGACTGCATGGATGAACTACAATTGTTCATCCCAGGTTGGCAAAAGAATAAATCAGGGAAGGTAGTGCATCCGTGGATAACAAGGGAAATCAGGGATAGTATCAAAACAAAAGATGAAGCATACAAATTAGCCATAAAAAGCAGCCTAACAAAGGATTGGGAGAAATTCAGCAGAGGAGGACAAAGGGCTTAATTAGGAAATCGGAAATAGATTATTTAACAGAACTGGCAGGGAACATAAAAACTGCAAAAGTTTTTATAGATATGTGAAGAGAAAAAGATTAGGTAAATCAAATGCAGGTCCCTTGCAGTCAGAAACAGGTGAATTGATCATGGGGAACAATGACATGGCAGACCAATTGAATAACTACTTTGGTTCTGTCTTCACTAGGGAAGACTTACATAATCTGCCGGAAATAGCAGGGGACCGGGGGTCAAATGAGATGGAGGAACTGAGTGAAATCCAGGTTTTTCTGGGAAGTGGTGTTAGATAAATTGAATGGATTAAAGGCCGAGAAATCCCTAGGAGCAGACAAACTGCATCCCAGATTATTTAAGGAAGTAGCCCCAGAAATAGTGGATGCAATAGTGATAATTTTTCAAAACCCTTTAGATTCTGGAGCAGTTCCTGAGGATTGGAGGGTAGATAATGTAACCCCACTTTTAAAGGGGGAGGGAGAGAGAAAACGGGGAATTACAGACCAGTTAGCCTAACATCGGCAGTAGGGAAACTGCAAGTTATTAAAGATGGGATAGCAGCACATTTGAAAAGTGGTGAAATCATTGGACAAAGTCAGGAACGGTAAATCATGTCTGACGAATCTTATACAATTTTTCGAGGATGTAACTAGTAGAGTGGATAAGGGAGAACCAGTGGACGTGGTGTATCTGGACTTCCAGAAGGCTTTCGACAAGGTTCCACATAAGAGATTAGTATCCAAACTTAAAGCACATGGTATTGGGGGTTCAGTATTGATGTGGATAGAGAACTGGCTGGCAGACAGGAAGCAAAGAGTAGGAGTAAACGGGTCCTTTTCTGAATGGCAGGCAGTGACTAGTGGGGTGCCGCAAGGCTCAGTGCTGGGACCCCAGCTATTTACAAAATATATTAATGATTAGGACGAGGGAATTGAATGCAACATCTCCAAGTTTGCAGATGACATGAAGCTGGAGGCAGTGTTAGCTGTGAGGAGGATGCTAGGAGGCTGCAAGGTGACTTGGATAGCCTGGGTGAGTGGGCAAATGCATGGCAGATGCAGTATAATGTGGATAAATGTGAAGTTATCCACTTTGGTGGCAAAAACAGGAAAGTAGACTATTATCTGAATGGTGGCCGATTAGGAAAAGGGGAGATGCAACGAGACCTGGATGTCATGGTACACCAGTCATTGAAAATAGGCATGCAGGTGCAGCAGGCAGTGAAGAAAGCGAATGGTATGTTAGCATTTATAGCAAAAGGATTTGAGTATAGGAGCAGGGAGGTTCTACTGCAGTTATGCAG
This sequence comes from Leucoraja ocellata, assembly GCA_036785375.1. Classification (NCBI taxonomy): domain Eukaryota; kingdom Metazoa; phylum Chordata; class Chondrichthyes; order Rajiformes; family Rajidae; genus Leucoraja; species Leucoraja ocellata. Next base: position 177,023 of record JAWMAR010001969.1, read on the forward strand.
GGACTTGGTGAGACTACACCTGGAGTATAGTGTACAGTTTTGGTCTCCTAATCTGAGGAAGGACATTCTTGCCATAAAGGGAGTACAGAGAATTTAGAAGATTGAGGGGGGGGGGGGGCTGGGGAGGATCTTATAGAAACTTACAAAATTACGGGTTGGACAGACTAGATGCAGGAAGATTGTTCCCGATGTTGGGGAAGTCCAGAACAAGGGGTTACAGTTTAAGGATAAAGGGGAAATCTTTTAGGACCGAGATAATAATAATAATAATAATATTATTTATAGAGCACTTTAAAAACAAACATAGCTGCAACAAAGTGCTGCACATCACTAATCATTGACAAAAAAGTCAATACACACCAAAAATAACAATCAAAAGAAATAGTAGGAAAAGACATGTAAAATAAAGAAACATCAAAAACACCACAAACAGAAGCAAAGCCTCAGGCATGGTCAAAAGCCAGGGAGTACAAATGCGTTTTAACACTGGATTTGAAGATGGACAGTGAGGGGGCCTGTCTGATGTGCAACGGCAGGGTGTTCCAGAGTGCCGGAGCAGCAACAGAGAAGGCTCTATCCCCTCTGAGCCTCCGACTAGACCTCGGTACCTCCAGGAGCAGCTGACCAGCTGACCTGAGGGACCGGGCAGGAGCGTATGGGTGGAGCAGCTCAGAGAGGTAAGGCGGGGCGAGCCCATTCAGAGATTTAAAAACAAATAACAGTATCTTAAAATGAACCCGAAAGTGCACCGGGAGCCAGTGTAGGGAGGCCAGAATTGGCGATATATGTGCTCCTTCTTTCGAGTCCCTGTTAAAAGGCGAGCAGCAGCATTCTGAACCAACTGGAGACGAGCCAGTGAAGAACGAGCAACACCAAAATAGAGCGCGTTACAGTAATCCAGCCTAGATTTAATAAAGGCATGGATTACTGTCTCAAAATGCTGCCGCTCGAGAATGGGCTTCACCTTCGCCAGCTTCCTTAGGTGAAAGAAGCTGGACTTAACCACCGCGCATATTTGGCGATCTAATTTAAAGTCACTGTCCATCCTAAAACCCAGGTTCACAACTGTTGGCTTCACGTACCTTGACAATGGACCTAAATCAACAAATGGAGGTTCATGGCAGCCATTGGGATCAAATAAAATCACCTCTGTCTTCTTTTCATTAAATCCAAGAAAGTTTAGGGCCAACCAGGACTTAATGTCATCAAGACAAGACAGAAGTGATTTTACAGAAAAGGCATCTTCCCCCCTCAGCGGCAAATAAAGCTGGGTATCATTTGCATAACAGTGGAAGATAAACATTTTTCACACGGGGAGTGGTGAATCTCTGCCACAGAATGTAGTTGAGGCCAGTTCATTGGCTATATTTAAGAGGGAGTTAGATGTGGCCCTTGTGGCAGGCACAGGATTCTGAGTTGGATGATCAGCCATGATCATATTGAATGGCGGTGCAGGCTTGAAGGGCCAAATGGCCTACTCCCGCACCTATTTTCTATGTTTCTATGTGACTTACTGCACTTTCAGTGCCGCAGACCTGGGTTCGATCCCGACAATGGGTACTGTCTGTACAGAGTTTGTACGTTGTCCCCGTGACTTGCGAGGGTTTTCTACGGGCTCTCTGGTTTCCTCCCACACCCCAAAGACATACAGGTTTGTAGGTTAATTGGCTTGGTATAAATGTAAATTGTCTCTAGTGTATGTGGGGTGGTGTAATGTGCGGGGATTGCTGGTCGGTGCGGACTCTGTGGGCCAAAGGGCTTACTTCCCCGCTGTGTCTCTATAACTAAAAAAATGAAACCATAGCCATGAGGAACTGTTGATGACTGCGTACTTTTAAAAAAAGATGCAAAGTGCTGGAGTAACTCAGTGAGGTGCAAGTGTCCCAGTCTGACGTTTCAAGCACAAAATGTTTTACAACGTGACTGTACTAACTTTGTGAAAACAAAATGTTTTCCCAGAATACTGCCCGGATTACTGGCCAAGATACTGGCCAAGATTGACTGGCAATTAATTCTAAAAGGGTTGACGGTGGATATGCAATGGAAGACATTTAAAGACTGCATGGATGAACTACAAAAATTGTTCATCCCAGTTTGGCAAAAGAATAAATCAGGGAAGGTAGTACATCCGTGGATAACAAGGGAAATCAGGGATAGTATCAAAGCGAAGGATGATGCGTACAAATTAGCCAGAAAAAGGACTGGGAGAAATTCAGAGACAGCAGAAGAGGACAAAGGGCTTAATTAGGAAAGGAAAAATAGATTATGAAAGAAAACTGGCAGGGAACATAAAAACTGATTGCAAAAGTTTTTATAGATATGTGAAAAGAAAGAGATTAGTTAAAACAAATGTAGGTCCCTTGCAGTCAGAAACAGGTGAGTTGATCATGGGGAACAAGGATATGGCAGACCAATTGAATAACTACTTTGGTTCCGTCTTCACTAAGGAAGACATAAATAATTTGCCGGAAATAGCAGGGGACCGCGGGTCAAAGGAGTTGGAGGAATTGAGTGAAATCCAGGTTAGCTGGGAAGTGGTGTTGGGTAAATTGAATGGATTAAAGGCCGATAAATCCCCTGGGCCAGATAGGCTGCATCCCAGAGTACTTAAGGAAGTAGCTCCAGAAATAGTGGATGCATTAGTAATAATCTTTCAAAACTCTTTGGATTCTGGAGTAGTTCCTGAGGATTGGCGGGTAGCAAACGTAACCCCACTTTTTAAGAAGGGAGGGAGGGAGAGAGAAAACAGGGAATTACAGACCAGTTAGTCTAACATCGGTAGTGGAGAAACTGCTAGAGTCAGTTATTAAAGATGGGATAGCAGCACATTTGGAAAGTGGGGAAATCATTGGACAAAGTCAGCATGGATTTACGAAAGGTAAATCATGTCTGACGAATCTTATAGAATTTTTCGAGGATGTAACTAGTAGCGTGGATAGGGGAGAACCAGTGGATGTGGTGTATCTGGACTTCCAGAAGGCTTTCGACAAGGTCCCACATAAGAGATTATTATACAAACTTAAAGTACACGGCATTGGGGGTTCAGTATTGATGTGGATAGAGAACTGGCTGGTAAACAGGAAGCAAAGAGTAGGAGTAAACGGGTCCTTTTCACAATGGCAGGCAGTGACTAGTGGGGTACCGCAAGGCTCAGTGCTGGGACCCCAGCTATTTACAATATATATTAATGATCTGGATGAGGGAATTGAAGGCAATATCTCCAAGTTTGCGGATGACACTAAGCTGGGGGACAGTGTTAGCTGTGAGGAGGATGCTAGGAGACTGCAAGGTGACGGATAGGCTGGGTGGGTGGACAAATGTTTGGCAGATGCAGTATAATGTGGATAAATGTGAGGTTATTCATTTTGGTGGCAAAAACAGGAAAGCAGACTATTATCTAAATGGTGGCCGACTAGGAAAAGGGGAGATGCAGCGAGACCTGGGTGTCATGGTACACCAGTCATTGAAAGTAGGCATGCAGGTGCAGCAGGCAGTGAAGAAAGCAAATGGTATGTTAGCATTCATAGCAAAATGATTTGAGTATAGGAGCAGGGAGGTTCTACTGCAGTTGTACAGGGTCTTGGTGAGACCACACCTGGAGTATTGCATACAGTTTTGGTCTCCAAATCTGAGGAAGGACATTATTGCCATAGAGGGAGTGCAGAGAAGGTTCACCAGACTGATTCCTGGGATGTCAGGACTGTCTTATGAAGAAAGACTGGATAGACTTGGTTTATACTCTCTAGAATTTAGGAGATTGAGAGGAGATCTTATACAAACTTACAAAATTCTTAAGGGGTTGGACAGGCTAGATGCAGGAAGATTGCTCCTGATGTTGGGGAAGTCCAGGACAAGGGGTCACAGCATAAGGATAAGGGGGAAATCCTTTAAAACCGAGATGAGAAGAACTTTTTTCACACAGAGAGTGGCGAGTCTCTGGAACTCTCTGCCGCAGAGGGTAGTCGAGGCTAGTTCATTGGCTATATTTAAGAGGGAGTTAGATGTGGCCCTTGTGGCTAAGGGGATCAGAGGGTATGGAGAGTAGGCAGGTACGGGATACTGAGTTGGATGATCAGCCATTATCATATTGAATGGCGGTGCAGTTTCGAAGGGCCGAATGGCCTACTCCTGCACCTAATTTCTATGTTTCTATGTTTCTATTAGAGGGCTTCAGCTGCAGGGAGAGGGTTGGATAGACGTGGATTGTTTTCTGTGCCACGTCAGAAGATGAGAGGAGACTTGGCAGATGTATATAAAATGATGAGTGGTCCAGATAGGGCAGACTGTCAGAATCTTTTTCCCCCGGGCTGCAAATGTCCAAGACAAGAGCGGTGTACTTGGGAGCGGACGGGACAGCGCCGGAGACCCGGCCGGGATCATCCTGGCTGCAAATGAGGCGCAGGTCTGTGCCACTCCTCCCTCCTCCAATCATCGCGCTGAATCATGTCCCGCCCCCATTGCCTGCTGACCTACGTCTCTCTTA